>CAJHQQ010000988.1:0-72500 GCA_905132885.1 Moricandia moricandioides | reverse complement strand
ACATCAAGAGATATATTAGGATGCTCTGGCATGGGGAAAAGAATTGAGATAAACATAACTCTCATTTCATGAACAAATCTGGTGATACGTTTTAAGGTGTTACAGTTACTGACCATAATGAATATTGTGTTTCGTTCTTCCTAAATGGGTTGAAATCATCAATACATAATCCAATGTAGACATTTCTTCTCTCATGCCCATATTCTATATATTTTGATAGGAAGTGCTTCTGCATTCTACCATATGTTAAATGCTATGATGCCATCTCATTGGTCCTTATGTGTGTTCTGACTGATATAGTCTCTTCAACCTTCTGTCAACGATAGATATAACATCCGTCTATATGGAACTAGAACTCCTCCTCTTGTCTCCTGATGCAAGGTTTTGGACAAAATTTACCTCTCTTCCGGCTTTCATCCACTCTCAAATAAATCATGCAACTATCAATGCATACTTCTAACACTTTATACGGTAAACCAAGCCAGGTACAAGGCTATGAAAAACGTAGTATGACCATATGCAAGATTATCCTCTTGTGGAATACTCATCAAAAAATCAGTAATCACATCCATATATTCTTCAGCCAAATTATAATCCATATTTATGACAATCAATCTACTTGTAAGTGATAAAGGTAAATGACCATTTAATTTGGATTCTTCCCATCTATCTTCTTCCTCTACCATCAAAGATAAAATATATATATACATCATTTACCATCTGAAAAGTAACTACACCATATTCTACATCCATGATATGTATTTAGTCTAATCTTTTCCCGGTAGCCGGTAAAAGGGGCGAATTAAGCGTCGACGTTTTTAGAATTCTTTCTCAACCTATCTGAAGTGCGAGGTTTTCTAGTACTACCATAATCTGTTTCTCAATGAAGATATCAAATCTCGTAACCTGGCGTAAACTCATTTATGTATAAATGCTTCCAAACATTTCTCTTCTTAAAAGTCCTATCTATTTTATTAAAATAGAAGTCACAATTCACTTCATGTGTGATTTTTTAAGTTGGACCATCTCCTAGATAATTGATTTAATAATTTTTGTTATTTACATAACAATATCATTTATTTTTCTCTCTAAACAAATAAACAAGAGTATCTTTAATGAAATCTTTTTTCTGATTTCATTCCTAAATATATGTTTCTTAATTTTAATATGTGATATTATTATTTTATATAATTTTAGCTAAAATATAATCATAGTTTTAATTAAAAATATCATTATAATGTATCTTTTCATCTAGATTTCAAGAGCAATATACAAATATTATTTATATAGTTTTATGATTATATGATAATAAAAAAATTTAAAACATTACAAATATAGATCAAATAAGGAGGTAAATATGCAGTAACATAGTTTATAATGCTCTTATATTTTAAACATTCACTACGAATTGATATATCTTTAATAATATTTTATGTTGTTCTTATACTTTGTAAACTTAATTAATCGGCATATACGTAGTGATATATAAACTTAAATAATTTATTATAATTTTATATTTGTAAAATATTATACAAATAATTAATAAAATAAATACACCAAATATTTCATAGCTATTTGATCCTATATTTGGTATATAGAAAAAATTTCTTCATATAACTTTGAACAAATACCATATTATTTAACTATAAATTAATTTTTAAATAAATATGTGTATAAATGTAATCAAAGATATTATATAATTAGATTTAAAAATAAATAAATAAAAAATTGATTCATGTAATAAACATGATCATATGACAAATAATATATGTAACATATTATTGTGATTGACATAAAATTTTAAAATAAAATAGTTTTACCAAAATAAAATTTTAAAATAATATGAATAAACAAATTCAAAAATTAAAATGTCAATCATATATAAAATTACATCTTAAGATAAAATAACACCCGCGCGGTTGTGCGGGTCGAAATCAAGAAGAGCATGGACATTTCATTTAACGGGTTTTTATAGTTTATGGTTTTCATTGAGCCACAGCAATGAATTTACTAATATCTTTTGTATATTCTTGTGCTTGTAGATTTGCCTCCCCATCCATATCAGGTTTATCAATCCAAGAACAAAAAAAAAACAAGAGGAGCCAGATTTTTTGTGCTTGTTGTGTGAATGAGGAGAAGTAGTATTTATAGATGAATGTGGCGGAAATTTCCAATGCATTCTCAAAAAATATGGAAAATAGGTGAGAAGTCAAAGGAAATTTAGAAAATTTTAAATGTCTATAAAAGTGTCATTAAATCTGTCTGCAATTTCTGATGAATTCTAGACGAATTTGTCATTGTTTTTCGTGAATAACAACGACTAGTTAAAGCAAATATGATATCGTCAGGAATACATCAGATACTATGTGACTGAATTTCCGCGGATGTGTTTTTTCAGAAATTACCGACTAATCCTGAAAAATATATCCACTTTCATTTTTTTCGGTTTTTGGTAGGGAATTCCTCAATAAATTCTGAAGAAATGCATTCCGTCAGGAATTTTCCTGTTTTCTTGTAGTTGTATGTGTCCAAGTATCATACACGGGTTCCTTCTCCACTCCAGGTTACTCATATCATCTCTTTATCAATAATGTTCAGTGTTCGTTCTATTTCAAAAGTAAAATAAAATCTAATTTCAACTTTGCAGGACTAATGGTGTCCTCTTGGCGTTTACTCATATATTAGGTTAGGACCCTCGCCATGCGCGGAGTAAATATTTTATTAGGCATGAGACTTATTATCCGAGATCCGGATTCGATCTGAGATCCGATAAGAATCCGTTTTGAAAATCTTGATATTTGGAGGGGCCGAATCCGGATCCGAATTGTAAAATGTGGGATCCGTAAAAACCGAATCCGGATCCGGATATCTAGATTTTTTAGTCCAGATATCCGGATCCATAATTTTTATAGATAATTATTTCAAAAATATTAATATATATATATATACTAATATTGTTTGTTATATTTTCATTTCTATAATAATATATCTATATTTTATATAAATTTTGTAAAAGTATATATTTAAATAATCAAAAACATTATATATACTTTTATTAATTATTGTTAATATTTTACATATATTTTAATATTAGTTCATTTATTTTAAGGATCCAAATCCGGATCCGGATATTCATTGGATATTTACAATTTGTAGAAGGATATTCGAAAACTGGATATCCGTGAACCCCGGATCCGGATAAGGATAGTAAAAACATGAATCCGCCAGATAAGGATACATATACCTTAAATTACTTCGAATACATGATCTGTCCCTGACCTACATTTTATATACAAATTATATTTATGTATTATTACTTATTTATGTTTTTACATATTATGAAATAATAAAATAATAAATATATATTTAGTAATTAATAGATCAGTAATTTATTATGTATATAATTAAATTGGCGTGCGCATATAAATCAAACGATCACTCTTGGTTATTAACGATCATTTTAGGGTAAATAAATTAAGACTATCATTTTTTATCCATTGTATATGAAATATAATTAAACTTAAAGGGAAAAATCTCTCAAATATTTTTTTTTATTATCACAAAATAGCCTTCATGGGAAAAAATGACCAAAATAGACCTTTTTATTTTGAAAATTTTAATAATTTTTATTTATTTTAAATTTTAAACCTCAACCCCAAAATCCCACTCCATAACTCTAAACCCTAAGTCTAGATTAGGTAACCCAAGGAGTATAAATGTATATTAACCTTTAGCAATATATATTTTGATCATTTCTCCTTGAAGACTATTTTGGTGACAAAAACTTTTTTTTAGGTCTATCTTAGGGTATTTCTCAAATTTCAATGATATTAATATATATATATATATAATATTTTTGATATGGATTTTTATTAAAAGAAGTTCTCAATCATATGGTTTTATGATTATGAGCATCTTTTATAACAAAACTTTAAACAACTGATAAACTCTTTTTTAGTGTGCATGTTTAATAATTTTAGTAATTTATAATCATTTTTAAAATTAAATCATATTTCAAAATTAAGATATTAAGTTCTCAAACTTTGTTCTATGCAAATATCAAAATATAAGTATTATTTTTCTATCGTATATATTATATATATATATAAACACCTATTAAATAAGAATTCTTATTCATATGGTTTTATAATCATTTTTAATCTTATTATAGGAATAAATTTAAATCATTGATCACAAAAGTTGATGTGAGACTTTTAACAGTTTAGTAATATATACAAGTTTTTAAACTTTTAAAATGCAACATATACAAAAAAATCTAAATTTTTATTATATGGTTAATGTAGTTTTTTAATTTATTTAATAACAAAAGTTTCAACAAAAACGTTATATGGTACCAAAATTGTTAGCAAATCTTTATTATTGAAAATAATTAATTGATATATATATATGTTAATCACATTATGTACTTTTGTAGCTTTTATTTAAGGAAATAATGGAGAATATTTTTAAAAATTAATAAGAGATTTTATGGTTAGTTTAACGAAAACTATAGTTTATATTTAGATAGACCAACTTATTTTTCTAAGGACTCTCAAAAATCATTCTTAAGACGACAAGTGTCATGCTTGGAAAGTTACAATTCTTCTCTTTTAATATATATAACTAGGTGTTGCCCGAAATTTTGCAGGTATTAATATTACACGAAGAAATATATATTATATTTACGATATTAGACTTTAAATAATAATTAGAAATATTAAAATTTTAACTTTTAGCTTCAAATAGTTTGATAAACAAAAAAAAGATCAATATATATAAATTCAAGTCACTAAAATTTTTCCCTTAAACTAATACTATAATTGGGGTAATTGATTGTATAATTATTATTTTTATTATTTTAACACGTGAAAATGAAAATACTCTAATCTTCACAAAAAAAGAAGAAATAATTTTTGGTGTAGTTCCAAAACGATGGTCAGAAACTTCTATATCTCCTACACCGTCTTTTCGGATTTGTTGTACATATGCTCCTTTGATTTGTTTGAGTGTTTTCAACTTATTAAATTTCACAAAAAAAAAATTTATTTTATGTTTATTTTAAAATATTTTAAAAAAACAAAAGTTTTGGATACGATTAAAATAATTACATATTATTTTTAGTTATCAATAATATGTTCAAATCTAAAAAAATTACCGATAAGTGACTATAGAATTGATTTTTATTTTAGCACTGGTAAATTTAGATAAAAATATAAAATAATCAACTATTGAAATTGTAACATTTTTTTAGATTTCACCTTATGAATGTATATGTAATCAGAAATCACTGGTATAACTTCTATTTTAATATGTAATAAAAATGTGATATAATTTATAAATCCATATACATAGTAAATTTATGCAATTATAAAAGTACTCTAGCATAAGTTGAAAATAAATTATTTTAGAATAAATTTTGTTGTAGTGTTGATAAAAATAAATGCCATCAAATTATAATAATCTTTAATATTTCACATAAGTGTAGCAACCAAAAATCACTTAAATGACTTATTTTTAATATATTATAGAAGTGTGAAATAATTTTATGTGAATAAAATTACACTGTAAGACATAAAAATATATTTTAAATTTTTTTATAAATAATTTCAAAATCTTCATAAATTTTTTTGTAAATTATATGTGGCCTTAAAAAACATAAATATTCTAATTATTCCTTACATAGAAATATAATTCTTATTAATACAAAATCATTATATTTATTATTATAAAAATATATTAAATTACTTTATATAATTATTAATAAATAATTGATAAAATAAAAAAATTAATGAAACATTATATATTCTTTATATAATTATGAAATTAGTTACCACAAGTAATTATTTTCAATATTACTTGTGTGATTTTTAACTTGTATTAGTTGGTTATAGAGTTATCTTATATTTTAGATTTAGTTAAAATAAATAATTAATAACTTTCATCAAACATTCAAATTATAACAATTTTTTGAATTTTCACCTATGAGTGATACATAAGAAAAAGTCACATGACTTCTCAATTAATATATACAAGGATGGATATTTCCTGATGAGAGATGAGAGAGTCTTCGTCTGGAAGTTAGGGCCTATGGATGGCATGTACGAATGGCCATCACAATTTCCTTTCATCGCATATCCCTTGCTTTTGCATCAAATATAAGAATATTTTATATTCAATATGACCTATGTGTCTATTGGTTTAATATAAAGTCCAATTCATATTTTAGATTCTAATATAAAAGACGATACCGTGATGGATCGGTTTCGATTAATAAGTTAGAATCAGAGTGTATCGATAACCCTCATTTCTTAAATAATATTAAATTATGTATATATATATATATATTATGAATAATACTATATAATATATGTAAAGACACATGTGTGGTAATAATTATTAAGTGATGTTTATTGGTTGTGTCTCTTGGTCAATATATAAAGAGACATCCATGTAAAGTAAGAAATATATATGAAAAACCACATAAAATAATTACAACATGAAAAGAGAGATTGGTTAAGAACTTGGATTCCTTCTCTATCAAAATGAATCATCAAAGTTATAAGGTCAAAGGAAGGAGAAAATCAATTGATAAATTGATTTCATTTTATCATCATGAGCATGGATTAAATGTTAGTATTTCTTTCTTCTTCTATATAATTATTAGGGTTGAATTGATCTAAATCTAGAATATGGTTTTGGGTAGATTTCATAACAGGAATCATAAAAGTTAATTGTAAATTTGGTATCAGAACCAATCTAGATTTATTTAATTCATTCTAGAATAGGTTCTTATTCGTTCATGAACATATACGGTTTTCATCCGTTTTAAAGAGTATTCATGACATTTTTTTT
Source organism: Moricandia moricandioides (assembly GCA_905132885.1). Lineage (NCBI taxonomy): Eukaryota > Viridiplantae > Streptophyta > Magnoliopsida > Brassicales > Brassicaceae > Moricandia > Moricandia moricandioides. The sequence goes on along the minus strand of CAJHQQ010000988.1, from coordinate 65,648 downwards.
AAACACAATAAGTAATTTGCAATCAAGTATGGCATTGTAAGAGAAAAGCATATATAATGATACAGTCGTGTGAGCGAGGGTTACATCTGATAATGACACGATATCACTCAATGAAGCATATGATACTCTCGTAATGATTCACGATGCCATACTACTAAGAGGCACAAGGTTTAAGTGAACGTGTTTTCTCTTAAAGTTACGTAATATATTTACATGAAATGGTCAAACAAGTCTGCATTTTTTTTGTCTTCTTGTTTTTATTTCTTTTCGCAAGGAAGGATGAAAAATAATTGTTTGTGTGATGAGGAAAAACAAAGAAGAGATTGGTTCAAGCTTTTCAAAACTGTGGCAGGAGGAAAAACAAAGAAGAGATTGGTTCCAGCTTTAGCCTCTCCAAGCAAGCGTCATGTCTCTAAGAATGTCTGCAACACAGGAGAAGGAGGGAGAAAGATGGAGGACCATGTCCCTTCAAAGGCCAAACCAAACATTCCTAAGATATAGAGTTTCATGAATAGTAACGAAGCAAGAGCAATGGATTTGTGTCACTCTTTACTTTATGCTTCCTTTTTGTTTGGTTTTCTAATAAGCTCCATAAGCAGTTCTAGTGTTTTCATTTATCTTTATTATTGGTGTTATGAACTTATGGCTTGTCTTATCTATATAAGACCATGGTTTATCCTTTGCTTCTGGTTTTGAATAATATAGGTTTCTTCGGTTTGTTCTGGTTTCATTTCGTGTGGATAAAAGATAAGGAAGAGGAACCACGAGACTGTTTTTTGGAGTATTATGAAGTGTATGGGATTTGATCTTTATCTGAGACAATCAAATGAGTGGAAACTGATGAGGGAAAAAAAAATATGAGGGTTTACAGGCATCATCAAGCCAACTTCTAATTTTGGTATGATCTGTTTTATGAGACTAACACAATGATATACATATGTGAGATGAATTCGAGTGTTGATTTTGGTATGCGCATGCTACGGGGTTGGATTTTGATGTTTATCTTGATAACACATCTCCCAGAGAGTTTTGCTTCTCTTTTGTTTCCGAAGAAACTAGTTACTGTTCAAGAGGTTTGGAGATGCAGAAATAATGTATGGCAAAGGATTTTTTAATTGAGGAGTATTTGTGCGATAAGGTAATGTATGAAGAGAGAGGTTTAGAGTTCGTTCGACACTTTTACTTACATAGCAAAGAATTGTTTATTATCTTGGGTTTCAAGGTTCTATATTCTTGGTTACGGGAGATATCATTAGGTAGTTTTAGCCCATGACTTCAGTGGTTTTTCAGAATACAGGAATTGATCCTTATTCCAAATACATGGTCAAGGGTGGCATTATACCTGCTTGCAGCTCACAAGAGCACTCACAAGAGATTTATTTATGAAAATTTTAAGCTGAAATTGAAGAGGGATGGGAAGTAAATATACGATTAGTGACCTCATAGAGATATGCATAAACACCAGCCGGATTTTTATGTCTATGGAAAACGAAGAAGGATTTCAACTTTGTTCAGGAATTTCAATCTCATTTTGGGTATGATAATTTGGTGACAGTGGATCCAAATGGTACAAGTGGAGGTTTGGCTCTTTACTATTATAATTAGATTCAAGTTAATATCTTATATACAAGCAACAGAACGAATGATGTGGAAGCAGTGGTGATGGGGAAAAATGTTTTCATTACATTCGCTAATGGTGAAACTGGTACAAAAGCTAAGATACCAAGTCTCAGAGAGATTGACGAGATATGATATATCTAGATCTGATTTGTGGTTCGTGATTGGAGATTTAGTTGAGATTATTGTAAATCATGAGAAAGAAGGAGGAACTTTAAGAATTGCTGTGTCTATGAGTTTTAACAATATGATTAGAAATTGTGGTTTGCTGGAGTTTCGAGCCCGGGGGAACAAGATGTCGTGGCAAGGAAGGAAGGGAAAAGAATTGATATGGTGCAGACTTGACTGGGCTTTAGCCAATGAACACTGGCATATTTTATTCTCATATTTATATACATAATATTTGGGAATGTTGGGATCGAATTGTCGTCCTATTATAGCTTTCTTAGAGGATAAGATCCAAAAGAGGAGGAGACAATTTAGGTTTGATTAATGTTGGATTGGGCATGAGGTTTTACTGGAGTCTATAGTAAGGGGTTGGGTTAACACAGAGGATGGCCCTGATCAGGATTTTGTTTCCAAAATAAGTAATTGTTGCCATGGAATTGCTCGATGGAAGAGGAATAATCCACCATATAGGAAAGAAAGGATTAGTGAATTAAAAAAAGCTTTGGAAGAGGTGCAATCAGATCATTCTAGGACACATGAGGAGATAGTGGAAGTTTCCAGGAAGCTCGAAGAGGCTTATAAAGACGAAGTATAGTATTGGCAACAAAAAAAGCCTGAACCTTTGGCACACATCGAGGGATCTTAATACCAAATTTTATCTTGAATAAACAAAGGAGACTAGGAATAGGATAATGGGCCTCCATAATGAAGAAGGTCAATGGATAACAAAGTATAAGGGTGTCGAGAAGGTCGCAATGGATTACTTTGATGATTTATTTACTTCCACATCACCATAAAATTGTGAGTCAGTTCTTTCAGAGATCAAACCAACGATTTCACATTAGATGAATCAGAGGCTAATCTAATTAGTGACAAAGGAGGACGTCAGGCAGGTTCTCTTCATGATGCACCCCGATAAAGCCCTAGCACCGGATGGAATGACAGCATTGTTCTTTCAGCATTCCTGGTCCATCATAAAATTTGATCTCCTTACTCTAGTAAACACATTTATAACCACGGGAAAATGAACACAAGGTTGAACTTCACAAATATATGGCTTATCCCAAAGACTGAACGCCCTACCAGAATGGCGGAGTTGAGATCGATAAGCCTTTGCAATGTAGGATACAAGATTATTTCTAAAGTATTATGTCAGAGGTTGAAGACTTGTCTACCATCACTGGTCTCAGAAACTCAATCAACTTTCATAGCATGTCGGGTGATATCAGATAATATCCTCACTGCACAGGAAATGTTTCATGGATTGAGTACCAATAAATCATTCCAAAACAAGTTTATGGCTATCAAAACGGATATGACCAAAGCATATGACAGCGTAGAGTGGACATTCATACAAGCTTTGCTTCATAAGATGGGTTTTGATCCTTACTGGACTCAGTTAATGATGGAATGTATTTTTCCGTTCTATATCTAGTGTTATTGAATGGACAGCCAAGAGTTCACATTGTCCCTAAGAGAGGGTTAAGACATGGTGATCCATTATCCACATATTTATTCATAATGTGTACAGAGACACTAATTGTGAATATTAAAAAGGCGGAAAGAGAGAAACGTTTAACATGGATTAAAGTTGCAAGAGCTTGCCCTCCGATATGCATCTTCTTTTTGAAGACGATAGCCTCTTTTTTGCAAGGCCAAAATAGTTGAATGTCAAACTATTTTGACAATTTTGAAGGGGTACGAGAAAGTGTAAGGACAACTTATAAAATTTCAAAAGTCATCAATTCAGTTTGGTTTTAAGATTCCTGAATCTAATCGGCAAGAACTATGGGATGTGTTGGGGATTCAAAATTTAGGACGAATTGGGTCATATATGTGAATCCTAGAGAGCTTGGTAGGATCCAAAACCCAAGTATTCAGCTTCATTCAAGACCGTCAGAATAATAGAGTAAATGGGTGGACATTCAAAAAAATTTCAAAAGGGGGAAAGAGATTATCAACAAGTCGGTGGTTACGACCCTAGTCAATCATGTAATGTCTTGTTTTAAAATCCCTAAGACAGTAAAGAGGAAAATCACGAGCACGGTTGCACAATTTTGGTGGAGTTATGGAGGACAGACGAGAGGTATGCATTGTAAATCATGGTATAAGTTGTGTCATCACAAAGATGAGGGAGGTATATGATATAGGGATTTGACTAATTCTAACACAACTATGCTGGGAAACAATTTTGGAGATTGGTTGAAAAGCTAGATACTTTGTTTTCTCGAGTTTTGAAAGGATGGTACTTCATTAATGCATCACCCCTGGAGGCGATTAGATCATATTCACCATCATATGGATGGCGAAGCATTGTTTCAGCTATATCTCTAATAAGAAAAAGACTAAACAAAAGGGTGGGATCATGATCATCTATCTATGTATGACATGATCCTTGGCTCCCAACAACTCGCCCGAGACCAGAAATCTCTAATCAATACTAAAATTTTCCTAATTTGACTGTGGATTCACTCATAAATGAAACAACTCGGACTTGGAACCTTCAGGCAGTACGGGCTTTAGTAGACCCTGAGGATGTGAAGATTATAGAGAGTATTCCATTGAGTAGAAATGTTTTGGTTGATCATGTAGGATGGCATTTCAAAAAGCATGGGAATATACGGTTAAATAGGGGTATCAAGTTGAAAGATTTTATCCTGATATAGGAAACGAAGATCCAATATTTGGACCAGACATCACTCCGTTGAAGGTACATTCCTGAAAAATAAGATGCCCACCAAAAATGAAGCACTTCTTATGGCATATAGTTTCGGGATGCCTTTCGGTAAAGACAAACCTGAAAGCAAGGGGGATAAATTGTGATACTCAGTGCTCACAATGTGGAGCGCCGGAGGAATCAGTCAACCATGTTTTCCGACTGCCCCCCGGAAATCCAAGTATGGGAGCTTTCCCGGATTCCATCACATCCGTACATGTTTCCTACGTCTTCACTCTTTATTAATATGGACCACTTGTTTTGGAGAGTCGTACCAAAAATGGAAAATCATCAGTTTGCATGGATTTTAAGGTACATCTAGAAAGGAAGAAATAACATGACGTTCAATAATATAGATACTGATCCAAGAGATACATTGAAATTGGCAGAACATAATCTGTCCTCTGGGAGACAGCGGAGAGGAGGATTCAAGGATCCTACCAAGAATACCAGGATGGTGGTGTTTTTCGGATGGTTTATGGAAAGTAAAGGATCAATTTTTGGGGTAATAATGGTATAGTACGTTGGAAAGGTTACGAGGTTTTGATGTGAGCAAGGAACACAAGAGCGCGCCTTTCATCACTTCATTCGCAAGACGAGGCGCTAATTTGGGCAATGGAAAGCATGGGAAATTTATGACAGTATCAAGTGACGTTTGCGACATATGGTTCTCAGTTGGTGAAGATGGTTTTGGAACAAGAAGAATGGCCGGCGTTTGCAAGTTATTTGAAGGATATCCAGATACTCAGAGGATGGTTCAACTATTCAGCAGTTATTCATGCACCGAGGACGCAAAACAAGAAGAAAGTTAGTCTTGCACGTTGCACGAGGTGTCAGACAGCAGCAATCTTTCGTCGTTCACTTGAATACGGAGCTACTAGTTTGGTTTGAGAGTCTTAGCGAAGTCTGTTTCTTTTGATTATAAAAAAAAAAAAATTAACTAAGTTAAACACTTGGTATGCATAACGGATTTCCAAACAAAGGAAATAGTCCATTAAATTGAATTTTCGTTATTGTTTTTTATATTGCCATCTTGGTAGTGGTTTAATCGGGTAGCTGCAATATGAGAGAATGTTTTTTTCACAGCAGTAATTTTATATGTCAACTGGTAGAGTAACAAATAGATAAATGAACTATTTAACATTAATTATTTGTCGGAAGCTGACTTTCTGGTATTATAGATACATTTCACTGGAAAATGTGGGAAACATGTCTCTTTATTATTTCCTCTCCTTCTTTAACTATTAGGTATGCGACTATTTAATTAGACGAGAAGCAGACAGGATTCCTCGAGCATCAATGGCAACAAAAAAAAGAACCAAAAAATAAATCTTATCTACCGTAAGAGAATATAGTAATTGTTTGACCACATTTTACAGATTTTAAAGAAAGCAAAGTATATACTAATCTTTTAGAATCATTCAAACTCCTTTATATTCCCTTGAAACGATAAAATATTTAAAAACCCCAAGAGATCAGGTGACGTGTGTTATGTAGTAGTTTAATAAGTGAGCTCGAAGGGAAAAATATATGTTGGAAAGGCGACTAAACACTTTCGTTGACAAACTGAATTAAACAAACATACCAGATCACCAATAATAAGCTTGAAAAGATATTTTTATTTATCAAGGACTATATTTTAAAAACTCAATTATTAGACATGACTTCGTATATGGTAGTCTAAGGGTAAATTGAAAAGTTAAGCCCGCCCTCTTCTAATTGTTAATGTCTTTAAGTAAAACATATATCTCTTCTTCTTTCCCAATCAAAATCTTCTATATATAAGAGATATTCAAGAAACATATAACTATACAACCAAAAAAAACACAAAAGCAAAGGTCAAATGAAACTTGGAGCCTGACCCATAAACATTTCCGCGATTCTGGATTCTGATGGAGAGTCCGATAATGAAGACATGGAGAAAAATAAAAACTTTTGGGCAAAGAAAGTCTTCAACCACGGCTTCGTTCACCAAGAGCAAGTCTTGGAATGGCGCTGCTCATCTCGGGGATTCTAAGAACAGCGAATCCATAGGGAAGATCAAGAAAAAGTGTTTCACTGTTTACGTTGGTCCCATGAAACAGAGAATCGTGGTGAAAACTAAACTGTTGAACCATCCGTTGTTCAAGAACTTGTTAGAAGACGCAGAGAAGGAATATGGATATAAACGTGATGGGCCCATTGTTCTTCCTTGCGAGGTTGACTTTTTTTTCAAGGTTTTGGCTGATATGAAATCTGATGTTCATGGTGATGACTATGATGAAGACGATGATGATTTGATTAGTCCTCCCATTTGCGGGTTCGGTAGTCCCTATAGATGTGGTAGTAATTCCATGGGCATGAGACGGAACGGCTCATACAAGCTTCTTCGATCACCATCTTTGTTCAAGTTGAATAGATTTTGAATTTCCTTCTTTTTTTTTTCCTTTTCCATAATATTGTTCATAACATTACCATATATGCATATACGTTTCAAGCTTGAGTAGAGAAATGTTTGGCAAAAAGGACCTCACATTTCCGAATGCAACAATTTGCGTAAACAACTTTCCATAATATTCTTGTATGATTCTGATGTCGACTTATATCAGATTTGACAAAATGTTATTAGTGTGATTTACTGATTTTGAATAATATACGATACATGTGAGTGTTTTTAGATGAAGCAGACTTTGAATTAAAGAAAGGATTAAAAGCGCTAAATTAAGTAAAACAAATACATCCACAATATCTACGGTTTAATCTTTACGGATATACAAAAACAATTGTCTAACATATAATTAAATTCTTTTCCGATTTGTTTTGGATTTTATCTAGGAAAAGTTTGGATAAATACACTTGTGTGAGATTTTAATTTCAAAACTACACCATTATTTAAGATTTTAGAAAAATACACTTTTGTATATAAGAATTTACTTAATTATCCAATCTGAATATTTAATACTATTTGCAAAAAGATAATCAGCATAAATAAATTTATGGGTTCAACAAGATTGTGTTTTTTAATCTAATAATATCTACACAATATCTTTAGATATATCTTAAAATAATTTTGTTTAAAAAAAATGATAAAGAGAACAATCGTAATCTCCTGCATCTTCTTCTCCGTAATTTTTCTTCTGTAACATCTTCTCTGTAATCTTTTATTTTTCCCTTTTCTGGTTTTATAGTTTTTTTAGTTTCTTAATCTTCTTAGTCTCAGACTTGTTAATTTAATCTTGTAAACTTTCGTTTTCTGTTATTCATTTAAAACTTTCATGATAAAGAATACTTGTCACAAGAATGAAATAATTGTAGGGAATGACGTGACTTTGTCTTTGTAGAAGAAAGAGGATGTAGAGCAATTTTTATATAAGGTTTTTAATAATTGAAAAAGTATACAAATAACCACTAATCCACTGACTAAAGAAGGTTCCAACAAAATATCAGCCCGATCATGATCTATTTGACCCTCTAAATTTGTCTTGACAAACCCAAACGAAATTCTGCTTCATTTTTTTTTTAATCTCTTTTCTTGGGTTATATTTCTCTTTCCACAAATGGTTAAGAGACTTTATATAGTGTCTCACTAAATCTAAGGCCCAATAATAATATCATGGACTAATATCAATAGTCCAACACCAAGTTTAGTTATCTCCAACCAAACCCATTAGGTTTTCTCCATCTAGAAGGAACCCAACAAATTCCCCCTCCGACTAGGTGGAGGAAACAACCATACCAACTATCCCTCGGCATACCTCAAGCTTCTCCCTTAGCAAAGAATTTGTCAACATATCAGCTTCATTATCATCTGTATGAACCTTTTCAAGCTCCACTTCCTCAGAAACAACCACATCACATATCCAATGACACCTCCTATGAATGTGTTTCGACTTTGAATGAAATATAGAATTATTCCGTAGACAAATGGCGCTTTGACTATCATAAAGCAACACATACTTTTCTTGCTTGAAACCGATCTCTTCACATAAGTTTTTCATCCACAACAACTCTTTACAAGCTTCAGTTGCAGCAATGAACTCTGCCTCAGTGGCAGATAGTGCAACACACTTTTGTAACCTTGACTGCATGCCACAGCTCCATCCACAAATGCTACCAAGTAACCTGAAGTAAACTTACTAGAATCAACATCTCCATACATGTCAGAATCAGTCAAATTGACGAGCAAATGCTTTTTACCCCCAAAAGTAATCTTCAAATCAGAAATTCCTCAGAGATACCTCAAAAATCACTTCACCACATTCCAACGTTCCCTTCCTGGATTGGAGAGAAACCTGCTGAGAACTTCAACATCGTAGGCTAAATCCGGTCTTGTACAGACCATAGCATACATCAAACTACCCACTGAAGAAGCATATGGAACTCTTGTCATATCTTCCTTCTCAGCATATGTCTTCGGACTCTGTTGACCGCTCAGCCTTAAGTGTGGAGCAAGAGGAGTACTCATTACTTTAGACATATCCATGTGAAACCGTTTAAGTATTTTTTCAATGTGCTTCTTTTGAGACAAGTGAATTAGCTACTCACCTCTATCTTGAAAAATCCTCATACCAAGAATCTTTTTTGCTGGACCCATATTTTTTATGCCAAAGGACATGCTCAACTTTTCTTTCAGCTCCTTAATTATGTTCATGTTCCTGCCCACAATCAACATATCATCGACATAAAGCAACAAGATGATAAAACCATCATCACAAAACACCTTCACAAATACACAATGGTCTGAATCAGTCTCTGCACAACAATGTTCCTCCATAATAGACTTGAACTTCATGTACCACTGTCTCGGTGCTTGCTTCAATCCATAAAAGCTTTTCTTCAAGCGGCAAACCAAATTTTCCTTTCCCTTTTTCACATAGCCTTCCGGTTGTTCCATGTAGATCTCTTCTTCCAAATTACCACGAAGGAAAGCAGTCTTCACATCCATTTGCTCAACCTCTACACCATTACTCGTTGCTAATCCAAGCACAACCCGAATGAATGACATCTTCACAAAAGCAGAAATTATTTCATCATAATCATTCCCTTTCTCCTGGCTGTAGCCTTTCACAACCAATCTAGCATTGTATCTAGGTGGAAAATTGGTATCCTCATGCTTAATTCTATACACCCATTTATTAAGCAGAGCCTTCTTGCCCTTAGGCAATTCCACCAACTCGAATTTATGATTATCCTCAAAAGAATCCATCTCCTCATCCATGGTGCCAAACCACATATCCTTGTGTTCATCCTCCAAAGATTCATCATAGCTTTCAAGAATTCCCCCAACAGTAAGCATCACATACTCACTAGGATCATACCTTGTCTTCGGTTTAAGACCTCTCTCGGATCTTCTAACAACAATAGGTTAGTTCTCAGCAGCTGGTGTCTCAACATGATCGCCACCATGATCACCGCTGCCATCTTCATGTGTGGGAGCATTTTCACTAGGTGTATCATATTGAACCTCGACCTCGACTTCACTGTGGACCGATGTAGAACGAGTAGCCTCTGTATCGATCAAACTCTCATAAACTTGGGTTGGATTTCTAGACTTGTCAATGTCCTTAATTTTTTGATCTTCCATGAACACAACATCTCTGCTTCTTACGAGCTTCTTCTCAACGGGATCATAAAATCTGTACCCAAACTCATCTTGACCATAACCGATGAACACACACTGCCTTGACTTAGTCTCAAGCTTTGACTCTCATCCTTGGGAATATGAACAAATGCCTTACACCTAAATACCCTCAAATGACCATAAGAAACATCTTTACAGGTCCGAATTCTCCCTGGATTATGACCATCCAATGGAGCACTCGGTGACAAATTCAGCACATGAACCACCGTGTTCAAATCTTCTCCCCAGAAAGTCATCGATAAGCCTAATTGTGAAATCAAACATCTCAACCTCTCGACGGTCGTCATGTTTATCCTTTCAGCCAACCCATTCAACTGTGGAGTCTTAGGTGGCGTGAAGTGATGTCTTATTCCATGATTTTTGCAATAAGCATCAAATGGTCAAGAATACTCTCCACCATTATCACTGCGGATACACGTCAGATTCTTCCCCGTTTATCTCCCAACCAATGCTACAAAATGATTGAAATATCCCATGACCTGATCCTTCTTCCTCATAGGAAATACCCACAACTTTCTTGAATGATCATCAATGAAAGTTAAAAAATATGATGCGCCGCCAAGAGATCTTCTCTTCATTGGACCACACACATCTGAATGTACCAAATTCAATACCTCGTGTTTCCTATAAGGCGGAGAAGACTTGAAAGATACTTTGTGTTGTTTTCCCGCCAAACACTGCGAACACTTCTGCAGGTGCAAACCAAAGATTCCTGGAATCACCTCATTTTAGACAACACATACATTCCCCTCCCACTCATGTGACCGAGTCTCTTATGCCACAACTCCATGACATTATCATTCTCCACCGCATTAACAACATCTTTGGAGACGTTAGGCTACATCCAATAGAAGGATGATGACTTCTCACATAGAGCCACAATCAAAGAACCATAAGAGAGCTTCCATCTATCATCATCAAGTCTTCCCGTAAATATCAGATTCATCCAAATATCCGAGACATGCTTAACATCCTTAAGCATCAACCTCGTCCCAAGACTAGTCTCCAAGCACAAATCACCAATGCCAACAACCTGAGCCAAACCATCATTCCCCATCTTCACAGAACCATAATTACCTGGAGTATAGGTAGAAAACAAATCCCGATGTGATGTAGCATGAGTAGTAGCTCCACTATCAACCACCCAACTGGTTTCATGTCATGCGACATTAATGGCATCACCCTCAAGAAGAATGAAAAACTGTTATTTAGTGACGATCACCCGATCCACCTTTTCTTCTTGATTACCTTGCTGCTTGTTTTTCAACTTCCAGCAATCCTTCTTCATGTGTCCTTTCTTATGACATAAATAGCACTTCATATTTGCAAATTTATTAGATTTGCTTCTGCTCATGTTCTTGTCCCTCTTGGGCTCTATATCCGAACTTCTCCCCCTTGAATCAGTAACAAAGACATCAGAATGCGAACTGCCAGCATTCGACTGTCTTCTTGTTTCCTCATCAAGAACACTACTATTTACTGAGTTCATCGAAACAGTACCTTCTGACGTGGAGTTACAAAGAGACATCTTGAAAGTCTCCCAAGAATCCGGTAAAGTACCAAGAAACCACGGACCATGAATCTCATCATCAAACTTGATTCCCATATCAGATAAATTTTCAGCAATCCCCGAAACACATTTAAGTGATTCGTCATCGGAGTCCCCTCCTGATACCTCAGCTCAATCAATTTTTTGATCATGTAGATCTTGTTATTTCTAGTCTTCCTAGCATACAACTTCTCCAGCTTCAACCACAAAGAACGAGCATCAATATCAGCCTCAATATCATGCAACACATTATCATCTACCAACTGCCTTATCAACCCACGCACTTGACGATGCAACAATTTCCACTCTTCATTCGTCTGCTTTTCAGTTTTCTTCTCCTCGAAGACTGGAACATGAAATTATTTGACAAAGAGCAAATCATCCATTTTGCCCTTCCATAGATGATAGTTAGCACCATTCAAGCATATTATCATGTCCATATTTTCCATCATTCACACAAGCAAACAATAACCCGAACTTATCAAACCCAAAGCTCTAAAACCAGTAGCTATGATACCACTTTGTTGAGGAAAAAAAGACACACTCAGCGCATCGGAAACTACTAAGCGAGATCGTGTTCCCCCTGACCTTGTGTGAACCTGTGAGGAAAATACTTCAACGATAGCAGAATATAGTATAAGCAGAAACTAAATGATACAAGCACTTTTTACGTGGAAAACCTCTTCGATGTGAGAAAAAAAAACACGGGACCGTATTCCACTCAACAATAAACTATATAAATGGGTATGATTACAATCACGTCCTCTCTGTTCAACAACCTGAACAGAAAAAAGACTCTAGCTACAAAGAGCTATTTCAAACACAAGAACAACAACAACAAGAGAGCAACACAAAGCTTCAAAACCAACAGCAACAAAGCGACCTCAACTTACAAGGATTCTGGCAAATAGAGACTAAAACCACCGTACAAATCAAAAGATAAACAATTCAACACCTCTGACAAATTTTAGCTCAATCAGCGAAGATCTCACCGTCGGATCTACCAAACACTCAAGACAGCACTGCTAAAGAACTGTGACGATCAGCGTCAATAAAACCTGGACAATAGAAGATCCAACCGTTGAAATACTAATCCCTTCAGTGAACCACTTACCCACTGACTGAAGAAGTTTCTCACGAAATATCAGCCCTATTAGGATCCGTTTGACCCTCCAAATCTTCCTTGACAAACCCAAACAAAATTCTACCTCCACTACAAGAAAACATCATTATTCTGAGGGATATACCGAGGGAAAATGAGTTCCTCGGAATTTTCTGACCAAAAATCGAGGAAATACCGAGAAAACCAAGAAATGTGGTTTCCTCGGTATTTCCTCGGAATTTTCCTCGGAAAATTCCGAGGAAATCACGTTTCCTCGGTATATTCCGAGGGAATACTGAGAAAACCATGTTCGTCGGAAAAAACCGACGAGTATTTTAAAAATTCTGAGGACTTTTTGTAGCCGTTAAAGAGCCGTTGGAGGGACTTTAAAAATTCCGAAAAAATTCCGAGGAAGTGTCGGTTCTCCTCGGAATTTCCTCAGTATGTCGGCATGATTTCATCTATAAATACAGCCACCCCTCTTCCTCTTCATTCACTCCATTTCTTCTTCTTCCCTCCTACTATCACGAATTTGGTTTCAAAAAAATATGTCTTCTTCAAATTATTTTCGTTCTTGGATCGATCGACCTCATTTGGATCTGGACACAAGATTGCTTACAGAAGAATACCAACGAGGTATAACCGAATTTATGGGGTTAGTTCACCGACAACCGGAAGCAGAAACAAGTAAGTTAAGATGTCCTTGCTCTAATTGTAAAAATAGAAAGGTTATTAAAGAGTGGGATGTTTGGACTCATCTATATTTGAGTGGGTTTACACGAAGTTACAAAATTTGGTATCATCATGGGGAAACTAATTATGAACTTTGTAGTACTAGCGAACCTCAGCCGGCGGTTAGATTAGAACCAATTAGAACGGATGTAGATTATGGTGTAGGTAATGAGCAGATGGTAAATGATCATTTTAGAGGGGAAGATTTACCCAATGCAGAAGCTAGGAGATTTTATGATATGTTGGATGCTGGAAAGCAACCATTGTACGAAGGTTGCAGAGATGGTCATTCAGCTTTATCATCTGCTACAAGACTGATGGGCATTAAAACAGATTATAACTTGGTTGAAGACTGTGTGGATGCGATAGCTGATTTTGTTAAAGGTATTCTACCTGAGGATAATGTAGCTCCAGGTTCATACTACGAGGTTCAGAAACTCGTAGCTGGTGTTGGTTTATCTTATCAGGTAATAGATGTATGCAGCGATAACTGCATGATTTATTGGAGGGCGGATGACCAGCGGATTACATGCAAATTTTGTGGGAAGCCTCGTTATAAAGATACGAGTGGAAGAGTTCCAGTGCCATATAAAAGGATGTGGTATTTGCCTTTGACGGAAAGGTTGCAGAGGTTGTATCTTTCGGAACGCACAGCGCAACGAATGAGATGGCATGCAGAGCACTCAACAGATGGTGAGATTAGACATCCTTCAGATGCAAAAGAGTGGAAGCATTTCCAATCAAAGTATCCCGACTTTGCGTATGAGAGAAGAAATGTCTACTTTGGATTATGTACTGATGGTTTCAGCCCGTATGGGAAGAGTGGAAGACAATATTCTCTATGGCCAGTCATTGTTACACCATACAACTTACCCCCAAACTTGTGCTTGCGACGAGAGTTTCTGTTTCTCTCCATTCTCGTTCCCGGACCAGAGCATCCTAAGAGATCACTTGATGTGTTTCTTCAGCCACTAATATATGAGTTGCAACAACTATGGGCTGAAGGTGCTGAAACATACGATATTTCGTGTAAAGAGAACTTTCAAATGCGGGTAGTACTAATGTGGACAATAAGTGATTTTCCAGCATATGGTATGTTATCTGGATGGACAACGCATGGGAGGATATCATGTCCATATTGTCAAGATGACACAGATGCTTTCAAACTAAAGAACGGAAGAAAAACGTGTTGGTTTGACTGTCACAGACGATTCCTACCACCTGATCATCCATACCGTCGGAGTAAGACTTTGTTTAGGAAGAACAAGCAGGTTTTTGATGGTCCACCTGAAGAAGTTAGTGGGAAAGGTTTGAAGACACAACTAAGAGATTTTGGTGCAGTAAGGACGCCAGACGTTGGTGGACATGAGCATTTTCCGGTAGATGCTGTTGGAGAACTACATAACTGGCACAAAAAAGTATTTTCTGGGATCTGCCATACTGGGAGGATTAGCTGCTAAGGCATAATTTAGATGTCATGCATATTGAGAAGAAATTTTTTGACAATCTCATGAACACGATCCTTAACGTTCAAGGTAAAACAAAATGATAATTTGAAGTCAAGACTAGATTTAGTTGATATATGTGCTCGTTCAGAACTTCATGTTGGTGGGAATGGTAGAGCTCCTTTTCCCATATACCGACTTGATACAGAGGGAAAAAATGCGTTCTTTGATTGGATTTCAAACGATGTGGAGTTTCCAGACAGTTACGCATCTAATTTGCGTAATTGTATCGACAAAAAGAAAGGAAAGTTTATTGGCTTGAAAAGTCACGATTGCCATGTGTTGATGCAGCGCCTCCTTCCGTTTGCCTTCAAGGAACTATTACCACGAAATGTTCATGAAGCAATTGCAGGGATAAGTGCTTTCTTCCGCGATTTATGCACCAGATCTGTGACTCTTGAATGTATTGAAAATCTGAAGACTAACATAGCCGTGATTCAGTGCAACCTTGAGAAGATTTTTCCTCCCTCATTTTTTGATGTTATGGAGCATCTTGTTATTCACCTGGCAAGAGAATTGGAACTTGGTGGTCATGTGCAGTATAGATGGATGTATCTGTATGAGCGGTATATGTTCCATTTGAAGAAGAAGGTGAAAAATTTAAGTAGGGTAGAAGGTTCTAGAGTCGCACAGATGATCAATGAAGAAATTTCAAACTTTGTCGAATACTACTTTCCAGCAGGAGTTCAGACCAAAAACAGAAGACCTGCTCGGCGTGATGCTAGAGGCGAATGGGCAACATATCATGTTAAGGTTCCAGATATTTTCACAGATGTTGGACGACTTAGCGGAAAACCAAAGGACCGTCGACTTACTGAGCAGGAGCGAAGTCATTTGCAAACATATTTGCTCACCAACTGCGAAGATGTTCTTCAATATGAGAGGTAAGTTTATTATCTTACAAATTTTTATTTTAACAAATTAACATTTATATCTTAACAAACTTTTTATACATATATATATATATATATAAATCATGTATAATAACAATATTTAAAAATTTTAATAATTTTTATACATATATATATATATGTATAAATCATGTATAATAACAATTTATAAAAAAATTATATTTTTTATATATTAAAACTATTTTTGTAATTATTAAACAATTTTTTATATATTAAAACTATTTTTGTAATTATTAAACTATTTTTTGGTGAGTATTGTGATTATGAAAACATTTTGGATTTTTTTTTTGTTTTTATTAATTTTGTGGTTATGAAAACGTTTTTTGTATATAAAATCTATTTTTTGTATTATAAAATCATTTATATATTTATTAAACATTTTTAATATCTATAAAACATCTTTTGTGATTAAAAACTATTATTTGAGATTTTTTTTTTTAAAAAAATATATATATATATATATACAGGTCTTATGATGATCAGAGCCGGCCTCGACAGCGTCGTAGTCGTGATGATACGGGGAGCCACTACATTCAGGGTTCCGTATCGCCCCACAGCTCCTACCATACATCTCCCTCTCCATTTCCCTCTCTTTCTCCTCCCGCTCCCGTTGCTGTACCCGCTCCTTCTCCTGCTCCTGAGGGTCCTCCGGGAGTGATGAGAGTTGCGGAGTTTGTTCGACAGCCCGGTCGTGACCATCTTCCCTATCTCACTTCGTATCCACATGGACGGGGTCAAACATGGTAATTAAACCTTTTTTTCATTAAAATTTGATTCATTTTTAATAATTTGTTCTTTTTATTAGGTTCAACCGATCCTTGAACGGGATCAGCGCATGGATCAACCGTATGATGTACTCGGCCCTCGACAAGGGACATCCGACTTTCACCGACTTCCCTGCCAACAAGCAGCATCTGTTGTTTCAACAGTTTGCGGTAAGTATTCTAATTTTTTACTTATATTTTTAATCTTTAATATAAATTTTCTATTAATTGTGTTTTATTTTCAGCAAGAATTTTACTGGAATGCCGATGATACGTTGTATATGTATCACCACTTCGTCCATAAAGTTATGGACAACTATTGGAAGCAGATCCACGAGTGGAAGAAGAAGTGGGAAATAAACAAGGTTGGTTTTTATTTATTAAACATTTTTTTAATTTTAAAAAATATTTTTTTATTTATTTAACAATTTTTTTATTATTAAAAGGTCTCAAAGTCGATGAACCTCACGGTATGGCAGGAGTTGAGTGTGCATTGGAGTAAGGATGAGACGAAACAAACTTCTTCCACCAACTCCACCAACCGCATGAGCGAACGTAAAGGGAAGGGCGTCTTCAAGCATAACTTGGGTGCTCAATCTATTGCCATTCTGGGGGATCGCATGGTAAGCTAGTCGCTTTTTATTCTATTATTTAAGTTTTAAAATTTTATTTTTTGTGCATTTCTTCTAATTACTAATGTTTGTTTAATTTATGTTTTTTTCAAGGCGGAAGAAAATGAGGGCGAGCCGGTTGATGATCTCGCCTTAATGAAGAGGGCGTATACCAACAAGAAGACCGGCCAGATTGATGATGGTGTTGTGAAGGATGTGGTCACCCTGATCGACACTCAGCTGGAAGACGAAGTGTCTCAGCTTCAAGCCGAGGATGACGATTCGACGGGTTCGACCTACTTGCCTCAGGTTCGGATCAACGAAATCGTTGAATCGGTAAGTTCTTTTTTTAAAGTTTAATTCATCTTTTCTATTATTTAAATTTGTCACTTTTCTATTTCAATCGGTTCCAAAGAAGAAGGGACGTTTGTACGGTTTGGGTCGTTGGTCCCGGTCGGTTCCGTCTTCTGCTGCACCACCGCCATTTGTTGATCCAGAAGTACTTATAGGTCAGTTGCAGGACAAGGATGATCGCATATCTGCGTTGGAGACCCAGATGGCGACTCAACAGGCGGGCTTTGAGGCACAGAGGAAGCTGAACGAGCAAATGATGGAGATGATGAGGAGGTTGCACCCGAACGAGGTGTTCCCGAGCATGCCAGACCCGAATGCCCAAAACCCATAGTTTTTTTTTCAAAAACTCGGAATGTTTTATTTTTATTTGTACGACTTTGAATTTTATAAAATATGTTTTCAATTTCAATTTTAATTTTATATTTTTGAATTTAAATTTCAAAATTTTAATTTTTTTAAAAAAAATTTAATTTTTTTTGGATATTCCGAGGAAGAGCTCCCTCGGAATATTCCGACGATCACAGTCGTCGGAATATACCGAGGGAAGCCCTTCCTCGGAATTTTCCGAGGGCATGTTTCCCTCGGTATTTTCCGAGGGAGGCCTTCCTCAGAATTTTCTGAGGGTAGGCTTCCCTCGGTATTTTCCGAGGGAGGCCTTCCTCGGAATTTTCCGAGGGCAGGTTTCCTCGGTATATTCCGAGGGAGCTCTTCCTCAGAATTTTCCGAGGAACAGTCTTACTCGGAATTATTCGTCAGAACTTCTGAGGATTCGTCCCTCGGAAGTGTCCTCGATATATACCGAGGGAGATATTCCTCGGTATATTCTGAGGATTTTTCCGACGAACTGTGGTCCTCACAGTTTCCTCGGAATTATGTTTCCTCGGAATTCCGTCAGAAATTTCCGAGGGAATTCCGAGGAAAACTGAAATTCCAAGGATTTTTTTCGAGGACATATTTCCTCGGTATGTCGTCAGAATACGGTTATTCCGACGACATACCGACGATTTTGGCCCTCGAAATGAGCATGTTTTCTTGTAGTGCTCCTTTTCTCTCTTTTTTCTAATCTCTTTTCTTTTGTTATGTTTCTCTTTCCACAAAAGGTTAAGAGACTTTATTTATTACCTCACTAACTCTAAGGACCAATAATAATCTCATGGAATAATATCAATGGCTCAACACCAAGTTTGGTTATCTCCAACCAAACCCATTGAATTTTCTCCATCTAGAAGGAACCCAACAATTTGCTTCGTAAATACTTTGTATTAAATGTTTTGAGAAAAAGATATGATAGATCTATGATAAAATTCTTGATTATCATCTTAAGAAATCCCAGATTTTTTGTTAAAAAAAAAAATTTCCTCTTAAATCGCAACAGAATTTTGGCATTAAAAATTTTCTAGCCGCGTAATCATTCAATCCGGCTGAGTTTTAGAACATGGCTACTATAAAGAAACATTTACACAGAGAGACAATTTTACACTTTATAATAACATCTTATGTCACTTTCTTATACCAAAACATATCCTCTTCATTCAACACACTTTTTAACCTTTTCACTAATGGAAACCTAACGACATCCATGTGTTTTCATTTAAATCAAAATGCTATATGACTATTATATATAACTAAACTACCACACTTTTCACTTTTCTAATTAAAAGCTTTATATGTTTTATCTTCCACATACTCTTTCTCTCTCTCTTTCTTCCGCCATGGTTACATAATCTTTTCAAGAAACTATCTCCCATGAAGAAAATGATAAACTTGAAAGGTGCGATGAAATACGAAGTTGTCTAGATCTGAATTTGAGCGTTTGGGGAGTAGATGAAGTCAGAAAGGGGAGGTGTGGATGAATTCGTGGGACAGATTGACGCAACACCTCATCAGAATCAAACGTCAAGACCTCGCATATCGCCCTCGTGACCTCATCGTTTCCTCTCTATCGCAAGAAGCTTGAGAGTATTAATTGCCAATTGTAATTTTTGCGCATTTGATCCTTCACGTTCTTTATATTTCAATTTTTGACCCCAAACTCTTTAATGGTGCAGATGTCTCCATGAATTAACCCTTAAATTTTTTATTGTCCATTCCAGCCCTTCCTCGTAATTTCACTAATGGTCCCTCATATTTTGATTACTTTCATTTTCTCTCCCAAACTTCCAAAGAAAACAATTTTCTCTTTGTTTTTTTTTCTCAAGCTAACCAATTGTGCACTCCAATAGAAAATCCTGGATTTTTGAATTATTTGATTTTTTTTTCTCAAACTTCCAATATAAACAAATTTCTCTAAGAAACCTATAGCAAGCTTTGGATTTTTGGATCATTTGATAAAAATTTTAGATTTCTCAGTCCATATAACAGTGTCTTCCAAACTCACAAATCCAATGTATATTATCCCTTGAAGAGTGAATACTAAAGGGTGAAGATAAGGAAACTTTATTAAACTGCAAAAATTTGATGGACACTAAAAATATTACCAACATGTACACTCATTTTATGGATACTCCAACATATCATCCACATGTACATCACTTTTCATCTTTTTTATGTTTCCTGAAATTTGTGTTATAATTTTACACTTCTGAAACATAATACATATAATCATGTTACATGTGTACGTTCTAAACTATTATCTACAAAATTTCATTTTCGGAGAAAAGTAAAATTTACTTTTTGGTCCTATGAAAACAAATCTCAAAAACATATTCCCATAGTTAGTATCTACACAATTTAGTAAGTTTTCTAGGTGTGTGTTTCAGTTGTATATAGAAAACACGTTTGTAATATTCACATGTACATTACGACCCCAAAAAATATATATACTTACACTATTGACACATACATCTCTTTAATAATATGCACATGTACACATATATCATGTAACATGTACACATGTACATGCAAACTTTGTACATGTGTACTCATGTACATATGTACCAATTCTTGACCATGATAAATCTTGATTATTACGATTATCTAATTATTTTTAATTAGCAAAATTATGTATTACAATTTTTAGTGATATAAATTGGATTTTTTTTTCACACTGGTGGTTTCATTGACAAAAACATCTCAAATTCTTAAAAAAAAAACATAACATATTATTAAAAAATCATTTTGTTTTCTACATAATTTGTAGCTAATGTACACATGTATATTTAGGAACATGATGACATCTTATGATTATTTTTAATATATTATTTTAGTGCATTTAAGTTATTTAGGTGTGTATTAAGTGTTTATATTGCATTTATATACATTTTTGCATTTTGTGGAGACTAGACTGTACAATCTTAAAGTTTGGACCAACATTGTGTATAAATCTCTATGTTTCAAGAATTTGGCACCAAATTGAAAAGAAGAAAAAAACAGGGACTTAAGGTGAAAAAAATGAAAGTTGGGCCAAACTTGCTCGATCGGTGAAACTTGATTTACCGGTGGTTGTAGATGTGACGAAACAAAGAAAACAGAAATGATCATACGGAAGACGAGGAGTAGTGGGGTTTCGAGATGAGACATTGCGGTGGCGGATCGAGCTTGCCACAACTTAATAGAAATTTTCTTGACAAGACAGAGTATTGTCGAAGAAGAAGAAGAAGATGAAGAGGAGGAAGAGGAAGAGGAAGAAGAACAAGTTAATAAGTTTGATTCTTAGTTAAGGCTAAGAAAGTAAACAACCAAAAAAATACTTTGCGAGTTGAAATTGTTTTATGTTGTAAAAAAATGAAAAGTGACTTTGAATGTTGATAAATCTAAAACAAATGAAAATAAAAAGAAGATAGATTTACGTTGAGGGTCACATTTCTAATTTTTATTACATAGTAGAGCAGTGATTCCTACTTGGGTGTTTTAGGTGTAAAAGGACTTGGTTTCCCATGAAAAAGCAAAACTAGAGGCCCATTGTTAATCACACTTTGCTAGATGTCTTTTTTGATTTAGTTATCTTTTTGAATTTTAATTTATCTGGAGTGTTGGACCCGAGGTAAGGATTAGACGCAGTTTAATAGGTATACTATTTCCCCCACTTTAGTAAACTACTTTTTATTGCTTTTACGCTTACCAAGGTGAGAAAGTGAAAATTCGATCTTGTGAAACCCATCGCCGGCGAGAGACAGAATACGACGACGGAGCATGAAGAAGAGAAGGAAACATGTGGCGAAGGAGAGAGCCTAAGGTTTCTTTATCTTTATAGATTGTGTAGTTCTCGATTGTTCTTTGTAAGCACCTACGTCTTCGTTTCTTAACCCACTGCTTTTTTTTGCAGTGAAGGTACCGGGGTTAAGGAACCATGTGAACGATGCCGTGGAGGTTGTTTGCAACAGACCGGTACCCGAGCAAGTGCTTGAATGTCTACACCAATATAGACTATCTTCTATTTGTTAGGGATGTTCTTGATGGGACAGTGAAGATGGCGAGAATCCTGGGTGCAAAGCTCGTGAAACGGTTCACAGCCACTAACATGGTTGCTGTATATGGTAATGACATGATTCCTTCTCTCTGATTGTAAGATCTTGGATAGTTTTTTTTACTGTTTCAAAAACACGATGTAGATTTAATTCTGTAAACTTATATTTTTTTTCCTTATAAAGGTACCACTTGTGCGACTGTTTTGACTCAGGCAAAACTCATCGAAGGTTGCAAGTCAGTAGCTGCTGGTGTAAATGTGATGGATTTTCGTAGTGGCATAAGCATGCAATTGATGCTGTTTATTACGATATATCATATTAAGACTTATCTATTAGCTTAGCTTATTTCCTTATTTCGGTTGTAATAGTTTTCCTTCTATCAATAGGCTTATGATCTTATATCTTGTATATAAAGAGACCTTGAGGTCATGAATCAATAACACAGAACTTTATATTTGCTTATACATAACTTCTCATGGTATCAGAGCCACGACTTTGAGAAATCGATTTTCAAACCGAAGAACACGACCTATTTTCTTCGACTTCATAACGACTCTCGATTCTCTTTTTCCTCAATAAGGGCAAGAACTCTTTCAACGACAAACATAACTCGACGAATGATATCTCCATACGACTTGTCGGCCGGTGATAATCATGGAGCGGTTATTTCTCAGCCACTACTCAATGGAAGAAACTACGATGATTGGGCACAAAATCTTTGTGTTGCTTTAAGTGCACGTAAGAAATTTGCCTTCATCGACGGCACCATATCAAAACCAGAGACAGATTCACCTGATCTCGAAGACTGGATAGCTAACAATCATCTTCTCGTCACGTGGATCAAACTTACAATCAAACCGAAATTGCGATCTAACATCTCTCATAAAGAAATCGCTAAAGATCTATGGGATCATATTAAGAAACGATTTTCTCTCAAGAGCGGAGCATGCTATCAACAACTACGGACTTCTCTGGAAAATTGTCGACAAGTAGGATCTTCTGTCGAAGATTATTTTGGACGGCTCACAAAGATATGGGATTCAATGGCTGAATGTCTATCAACTAAAACCTGCAACTGTGGAAAGTGTGACTGCAATCTGGAAAGCGCGCATGAAGCAGAGCGTGAAATTATCCGTGTCCACGATTTTCTCTTTGGCTTGGATGACGTTCACGGCTGCGTACGCTCTCTGATTTGCGCACAAATTCCATTACCTGATCTCGACACGGTTTATCAAACAATCGTCCAAAACAAAACTGTTCAACTCAACGCAAAAACAGAGGCTCCAGCGGTATTAAGCTTCGCTGCTCAGGCACCAATGCAACAACAAACATCGAACTATAGTCGCCATTCTTCGACACCTCGACAAACCAAAAAATTTCGCCCACGGCCTCCGAATCCAGACGCGAGCACTACATGTACAAGTTGTGGACGACTTGGACATCGAGCTTCCTCATGTTTTCGTGTTCTCGGGTTTCCCGATTGGTGGGGAACAAGACCACGAAACCGGAACAACAATCAAGAAGGGCAATCACAACCATCTACACAAAACACAGGCGCACGCGCAAACACATCTCAACTAGTCGACTCAACGAACGAATAGCTGCTAATATGACCTTAACTGATAAAGATCGACAAGGCTTAACTGGGTTCTCCGATTCACAGTGGAAAACATTGGTGAAACTTCTCAATCCAATGAAACCTCCCATAGACGGAAATCGTCTCAGTGGTAAGAAAGATGATCCTATTTGGATCCTTGACTCAGGTGCCACTCATCATATGACTGGACATCTCGACCTACTTCAAGACATTCAAACTGTCTCTCTGGTATCAGTTAGATTACCGGCTGGAGCGAATGTCTTAACGACACAAAGAGGAACCATACGACTTACTTCCCACACACACTTACATAATGTGTATCAAGTGGAAGGATTTCACACAAATTTGATCTCTCTCGGTCAACTTCTTACCGATAATTCTTTTGTGGGACAAGTCACTGATAGGATTATTATTTTGCAGGACCGTATAACGAGGACACTAATTGGAGCGGGTGAAAGAGAAGGAGAGGGACTGTATTTATTCTGAGGCTTCGAGACTGCAACTGCTTTCAATACTTCAACGAGTGATGAAGGTGTTTTGTGGCATCAATGTCTTGGACATCCATCTTCTCGTGTGGTTAATTTGCTTCCCGGTGTTAAACTTAAATCTACTAGTCTTGTGCTTTCCCTATCTAGTTGTGACATTTGTCTTCGTTCGAAACAAACAAGAAATTTGTTTTCTGATAGTTATAATAAAGCTTCATGTCCGTTTGAGCTCATTCATTGTGATCTCTGGGGACCATATCGCACCTCAGCGTTTTGCGGCTCCAAATAGTTTCTAACTATCGTCGATGATTACTCAAGAGCTGTATGGCTTTATCTTCTTCCTGATAAAGTACATGTCTCTGACCGACTAAAAGAGTTTATTACTCTTATCAAGCGACAGTTTGATAAAAACATCAAGATACTTCGGAGTGACAACGGCACCGAATTTATGTGCCTCACTGCATACTTTCGCGACCAAGGAATCATACATGAAACCTCTTGCGTAGGAACTCCACAACAGAATGGACGTGTGGAACGGAAACATCGACATATATTGAACGTAGCACGCGCTTTACGTTTTCAAGCCGGCCTGCCATCAAATTCTGGGCGGAATGCGCCTTAACAGCCTGTTACCTGATAAATCGAACACCATCGAAACTCCTGAAAGATAAGACTCCATTCTAGATGCTATACAAGAAACAACCAGCATTTGATCAGATCAGAGTATTTGGATGCTTATGCTATGCACATAACCAGAATCATAACAGCGATAAATTTGCTTCTCGAAGTCGACGCTGCATATTTTTGGGCTATCCTTATGGCAAGAAAGGTTGGCGACTTTATGACTTGGAAAAAGAAGAATGTTTCACCTACAGAGATGTTCTGTTTCAAGAAACAGTTTTTCCCTACTTGGAAAAACAAACCGGCACAGCAACTACGACACCAACAATTGATGCACCCTCTACTTTGACGTTTGACGAACCGATCCTAACAAACCCAGATGATAATCTTGACTCATCTTCAACTGACACACCATCAATACCGACAGACAACACACCTTCGACGTCTACACTCAATAACGATGAATCATCCTCGACAACAACTGTTCCAGCTGATACAGAATTGGGTCGCGGCCTCCGAACAAAGAAACCATCAACACGACTTACAAATTTTGTTGTTAATACAGTCTCTCTCACTCCTCTGACATCCCTCGCTTCATCTCAGTCCTCAGGTACGGCCTATCCACTCTCTGATTATTATACGACTGCTCGTTTTTCAGAATCACATTGCAACTACTTGGCGGCTCTTTCCCTTTTCGTTGAACCACGTTCTTATAAGGAAGCAGTCTTACACGACGTATGGAAACAAGCTATGCGGTTTGAGATTGATGCCTTAGAGTTAAACAAAACTTGGGACTTAGTTTCATTACCTCCAGGCAAGACAGCACTTGGATGTAAGTGGGTCTTTCGAATCAAACTCAAAGCAGACGGCACACTCGAAAGATACAAAGCCAGACTTGTCATTCTTGGTAATAACCAAATTGAAGGGATTGATTATGGAGAGACTTTTGCACCAGTTGCAAAGATGACTACAGTTCGTATATTTCTCGACATCACTGCAGAGCAAAACTTCGACGTCCATCAAATGGACGTTCATAATGCATTTCTACATGGCGACTTATCTGAAGAAGTTTATATGAAACTACCACCGAGATTTCAATCCGACTCTGCAAATAGGGTTTGTCGGCTACGAAAATCTCTTTACGGATTACGACAAGCACCTCGATGTTGGTTCGCGAAACTCACTTTTGCTCTACGTGCCTTCGGTTTCAATCAGTCACGAAGTGACTACTCGTATTTTGTTTCAACAAAAAACAGCTCTACACTACGGGTACTTGTTTATGTCGATGATCTTATCATTGCTAGAAATTCTTCCTCTGCGATTACCGATTTCAAGACATACTTATCAGCTTGCTTTCATATGAAAGACTTAGGCTCTCTGAAATATTTTCTTGGCCTCGAAGTTGCCCGCAACATTGATGGGTTCTATTTGTGTCAACAAAAGTATTGTACGGAGGTTGTCGCTGAGGTTGGAATGCTTGGCTGCAAGCCATCCGGTTTCCCGATTGACCAAAAACACGGCCTTGCTTTGACAACAACTCCTATTCTTACCGATCCAGAGCGATATGACTTGTTGGACGCATTGTATACTTGGCTGCAACACGACCAGACCTGACATATTCGATCCATATTCTAACACAATTTATGCAGAAACCGCAGGAAACCCATTGGGAAGCCGCAATGCACGTCATTCGCTATTTAAAAGGTACACTTGGACAAGGGATATTGCTGCGTGCCGCTCCTCCTATTCATCTCACCGGCTGGTCCGATTCTGATTGGGAAGGTTGCCCGTTAACTCGACGTTCCCTCACTGGTTGGATCGTGCAAATTGGTTCTTCAATTATTTCTTGGAAAACAAAGAAACAAGACACAGTTGCTCTATCCTCCACTGAAGCTGAGTACAGAGCTACGACGGAACTTGTACGCGAATTCAAATGGATCAAGGGTCTTCTTTCTGATTTTGGCATACGTTACGATCGACCAATTACTCTAATGTGCGACAATCAATCAGCCATTCACTTGACAAAGAATCCGGTCTTTCACGAACGCACTAAGCATATCGAAGCAGAATGTCATTTCATTCGCGATCATATCATTGATGGGACCATTGCGACAAAACACGTGCTTTCCAAAGACCAACTCGCCGATATACTTACCAAAGCTCAAGGAAGAAAGGAGTTTGATATTTTTCTTTTCAAGTTGGGCATTCGAAACTTATATGCTCCAACTTGAGGGGGGTATTAGGATATATCATATTAAGACTTATCTATTAGCTTATTTACTTATTTCGGTTGTAATAGTTTTCCTTCTATCGATAGGCTTAGGATCTTATAGCTTGTATATAAAGAGACCTTGAGGTCATGAATCAATAACACCGAACTTTATATTTGATTATACATAACTTCTCACTGTTATATTTGATTTGAAAAGTAGAGCTTCTGATCATCACAGATTCTCTGGCAATATAAGGTTTAAAGTGTCTTGTTTGTAAGAATATTATTTTCTAGGGGTGTATGAAGATTAGATTTCAAAAATCATTCTTTGATGTTGTTTGCTATAGGGTTTTGGTGTTTTTAAAAGTTTTGTTAGGGTGTAAACTAACACATTTGTATATGTGACTTGGATTGTGTAAATGTGTACAAGCATGTATATATACAATTTGGAATTTGTACACGATACTAGTTGACTGTATACATGTGTACAAGCATGCATGGAGGTTATGTTTTCATGGGAGGAGAACAAGTTGAGTTGTGTAAGAGACAAGCTCTCAGTATCCTAATTGGATTATTCTCCCAAATAAGAAATTATCTTGCTACTGTTGGAGATAAGCTTAAAGATAACTTAGGAAACAAGTCATCCTAATCTTATGTGAGATAGGAATGTAAAACATATCTAGTTTAGGAGTTATCTAAACTAAAGTTAATTGAGATTATGAGTTTTATGTTCCTATATAAGGAGATGTCAAGTTGTGACATAACTTATGAGTTTTGAGGATCTTTGTGAGAGCTTGAGTTTTTGAGATAGTTTTCTTAAGCTAATAATAAGAAGTTGAGTTGTTCTTATTAAGATTCTTGCATTCATAACTTTGAGAGCTAAACAATATTTGGTATCAGAGCAAAAATCATGAGCGAAATCGTAGCAGTAACGACAACAACTACACCGAGAGGGAAAGAAGGCGGAGGCATAAATTGTCCAATGCTCACAACAACAAACTACATGGTGTGGGTCATTCGTATGAAGATACTACTAAAGGTTCATGAAGTTTGGGATGTAGTTGAGGAAGAAGCAGAGGATAATAAGAAGAATAACATGGCGATAGCCCTAATTTTTGGATCAATCCCCGAAACCCTAGTGTTGCAAGTGGGAGAGCTGGATAAAGCAAGTAAGGTATGGGAAACTATTAAATCGCGGCACATGGGAGCGGACAGGGTAAAGGAAGCCAGACTACAGACACTCTTGAGCGAGTTTGACAGACTAAAGATGAAGGAAAGTGATACGATTGACAGCTTTGTGGGAAAGATAGCAGAGATTGCGTCAAAGGCCACGACATTAGGTGAGACCATCGAGGAACCGAAGATGGTTAAGAAATTCCTGTCTTCTCTGCCACGAAAGAAGTTCATACAAATAGTAGCATCCATTGAACAACTCCTAGACCTGAAAACTACTAGTTTTGAGGATATCATTGGCCGATTGAAAGCTTACGAAGAGCGTATACGAGATGAAGAGGAAGAAGAAAACCAGGGGAAACTAATGTACGCAACCTCTGAGTCTTCACATGCGCAACGGGGAGACTACAATGATAACAGAAGCAGAGGCCGAGGAGGAAGATACTACGGACGAGGAAGAGGCAGGGGGAGATCGTATTACAGAGACATAGATATGTCTAAGATGGTGTGCTTTCGCTGTGACAAACTTGGTCACTTCGCATCTTCTTGTCCCGAAAGACTTTTGAAGTTACAAGAGACATATGAGATCAAAGATAAAGATCAAGAAGAAACACATGAAGCTGATGGTTTACTAATGCATGAAGTGGTGTATTTGAATGAGAAGAACGTTAAACCTAAGGAATTCGAGTCAAGAATGGATGGAGATAGAATTTGGTACTTAGATAATGGTGCTAGTAATCATATGACTGGAAACAGAAGTTATTTCAAGAGTATTGATGAAAACATCACTGGGAAAGTAAGATTTGGCGACGACTCTAGAATCGATATCAAAGGAAAGGGGTCAATCTTGTTTATCAGTCAAGATGGTGAGAAGAAAGTACTAGCAAATGTCTATTTTATTCCAGATCTCAAGAGTAACATTATAAGCTTAGGACAAACAACCGAATCAGGGTGTGAGGTAAGGATGAGAGAAGATATCTTAACCCTTCATGACAAGAATGGACATCTCATTACACGAGCAAAAAGAGCGAGGAATAGATTATATAAGGTACTTATGGAGATTGTCGACACGAGATGCTTACAAGTGATCATTATGAACGACTCAGCAAGATGGCACGCACGCCTCGGACACATTGGTTATGATTCCATGAAACTAATGGTGAACAAGGAGCTGGTTTTAGGAATACCACAGATCACAGTTGAAAAGGACACATGCGGTTCGTGTCTCCTTGGTAAGCAAACAAGAATCCCATTCCCGCAATCAACCACGTATAGAGCAGCCGAGTGTCTAGAACTTATACACGGAGACCTTTGCGGGCCTATCACACCAATGACAGCAGCAAGAAACCGATACATCTTTGTGTTAATAGATGATCACTCACGGTACATGTGGACGATTTTCTTGAAAGAAAAGGGAGAAGCTTTTGGAAAATTCAAAAACTTCAAAGCAATGGTAACAAGAAACAAAGAAGAAGATTAAAACATTCCGACAGACAGAGGTGGCGAGTTTAATTCGTTGGAGTTTCAGGATTTTTGCGAAAAAATGGGAATTCAACGTCATCTTACTGCGCCTTACACACCCCAGCAGAATGGAGTCGTAGAAAGACGGAACAGGACGCTGCTTGAGATGACCAGAACTATCTTGAAACACATGGAGATGCCAAACTACCTTTGGGGAGAAGCCGTGAGACACTCGTGTTACCTTATAAACCGCGTGGCTACGAGATCACTGAATCAACAGACGCCATATGAGGTATACAAAGGAAGGAAACCAAGTGTCAAGCACATTCGAGTCTTTCGGTGCATCAGTTATGTAAAATCAGAGATACCTCGCTTACGCAAGTTGGAGGACAGATCGAAAACATTGATTCATCTAGGAACCGAACCAGGTTCCAAAGCTTACCGAATGTATGATCCTACAAATAAAAGAATAACAGTAAGCAGAGATGTAGTTTTCGATGAAGCGAAGTCATGGAGGTGGAACGAAAGCAATAAAACTCATGACAACGAGCCAGGGATGTTTAGAGTCACGCTCAGCGAGTTTGGGAATCAAGGAATAAGAACAGAGGCGTGTGGAGAAGAAGAAGAAGGAGAAAACAGAGAAGTTGCAGAGAATGATCATGAAAACAGAGGAGTTGCAGAAGATGATCATGAGCTCCATGATCAACTCGACGAAGATGAGGGGACAAACGTCGAGGACACCACGGTTCAGCTGCGGAGATCAGACAGAGTGAGAAAGAAACATTTGTACCTAGAAGATTAAATACTACTCGCTGAAAAGGAAGGGGAAAGATTGCTGTTACTCATTGACGAAGAACCTTGGGGTTTTGATGAAGCAATTGAACAAGACGTATGGAAGGAAGCGTGTGAGAACGAGATAGAATCAATTGTTAGAAATAACACTTGGAACTTGGTTGACTTGCCGAAAGGAGCCAAAGCAATAGGCTTGAAGTGGATATTCAAGATCAAAAGAAATAGAGACGGGAGCATCAACAAACATAAGTCGAGGCTTGTGGAAAAAGGGTATGTACAAAGGCATGATATAGACTTTGAGGAGGTCTTTGCACCAGTAGCGAGAATCGAAACCATCCGATATCTTATTGCTTTAGCAGCATTGAGCGGATGGGAGATACACCACTTGGACGTTAAAACGGCGTTCCTATACGGAGACTTAAAAGAAGATGTCTATGTAAAACAACCGGAAGGTTTCGGAATCAATGGAAGCGAGCACAAAGTATACAAGCTTAAGAAAGCTCTATACGGACTGAGACAAGCTCCGCGAGCATGGAATGAAAAACTTAATAAGGTACTAGAGCAGCTGAGATTCATCAAGTGTTCAAAAGAGCCGTCTCTGTATAGAAAGAAAGCAGACAAATACCTTCTTTTGGTCGCGGTTTATGTAGACGACCTTCTAGTCACATGTTCAAGTGTGGAGATGATAAAAGTGTTTAAGAAAGAGATGTCGGATAACTTTGAGATGCCTGATCTTGGTTTACTAACATATTACTTGGGTATTGAGGTTGATCAAAGGGCTGAAGGGATTACTCTGTCACAAAGGCGATATGCATTGAAGATTCTAAGCGAGACTGGCATGGAAGAATGTAATGTGACACACGCACCTATGGAATTCAGATTGAAGGTGTCAAAAGCAGCAGAGGAACAAAGCATTGACGAACGAGAATACAGACGCAACATTGGTTACTTGAGGTACTTGTTACACACAAGACCTGACCTCTCTTTCTCTGTTGGCTTACTCAGCCGATATATGCACAATCCGAAGGTATAACACGGTGCAGCAATCAAACATATCTTGCGATATCTCAAGGGAACTACATCACTTGAAATCGTGTATCGACGAGCTGATGGAACCAAGCTAACATGATATAGCGACTCCAGCCACAATGTTGACGAAGACGACGAAAGGAACACAACGGGACATGTTTTTTATATGAATGACTGTCCTATATCATGGTGCTCACAAAAACAAGAGACAGTGGCCTTATCCTCATGTGAAGCAGAGTTTATGGCCGCCACGGAAGCTGCAAAACAAGTGATTTGGTTGCAAGAGTTGCTTGAGGAAGTTACCGGAGCAGAATGTCGACGAGTGGTAATCAACATTGACAATAAATCAGCAATAGCCCTTACCAAAAATCCAGTGTTCCATGGACAGAGTAAGCATATACACAAACGTTATCATTTCATACGTGAATGTGTCGAAAACGAACAAGTAGATGTTCAACACATCCCGGGAACGTCTCAGAGGGCAGATATCTTAACCAAGGCCTTGGGAAGAATCAAGTTCAAGGAAATGAGAGAGCTAGTAGGAGTTGAAGATGTGAAGGAAGTTAACTTTAAGCTTAAAGAGGTGAATGTTGGAGATAAGCTTAAAGATAACTTAGGAAACAAGTCATCCTAATCTTATGTGAGATAGGAATGTAAAACATATCTAGTTTAGGAGTTATCTAAACTAAAGTTAATTGAGATTATAAGTTTTATGTTCCAATATAAAGAGATGTCAAGTTGTGACATAACTTATGAGTTTTGAGGATCTTTGTGAGAGCTTGAGTTTTTGAGATAGTTTTTTTAAGTTAATAATAAGAAGTTGAGTTGTTCTTATTAAGATTCTTGCATTCATAACTTTGAGAGCTAAACAATATTTACCAAAATCAAAATTTCGTCACAATTTCGTTTAATAGTTTTGGACATGATTTTCTAGGTTCATAGGCATGTATGTTTCAAAATTACCTTATTAGTATCCAATTTTGTTTAAAGGTGCGTGTTACAATTTCTTTAGTAATATGCATGTGGACACTGTTTTACGCTATTTGCATGTACACAATATATCAATATATACTCATGTACCCCAAAGGTCCAAAATGAGCAATTTATCACTATACCACGTATACATTTACAAAGTAAACAAAATATTTAAATGAACAACTTACCACGACTCTGTAATAATTCAAACATTTACTAATCTAGTACACACATAAAAAATTGTATCCAAGCGTACATAAATTTGACAAAATCCACATACACTTGATGGAAATTCCCAACTATATTAAATATATGCAAAATGTTATATATAACATACTATTTAGCTACGAGGCAAACAATTTTAAATAGCGTCATTCTTCAAACTTCAAAGTCAACCTATCAACAATAAAGGCTCTTTGTAACTATTGAGCAATCTCAAATCACAGTGATTTTTAATAATTATTTATCTGAATGATCTCCTTTGTTCTCCAAACAAATAAGATTTTCATTTTTTATTCAATAAAAATATTTTTGCATGGGGGATACTCCGACCAGCTAAATCTTGGTCATCATGAGCCCCAAAAGTAGAACTAATCTACTAAGAACTTCATATGTCTCAGCATGCTCTTTGAACTGCAATAATATGTATGAATTATTTCAAACAAGGTAACACAGCACCATAATAAGACTAAAGTCATACCCTGGAAAATATAATAAAGCTACAATTTTTAGACTCACAAGTGTCACAAAATGTAGAATCAAAGTGAAAATCCTCTAAAACTATGAGGACCCTTGGTACAATTAATAAGAGCATCTCTAACCCATCTTTATAATAGAGATCTTTGAAATAGAGGAAAAAAAAGAAATAGAGTTTTTGCTCCATTGTGTTCCTCAGGCAAATATAGCATTCATTTATTATAGAGGAACACATTGGAGTAAAACTCTCATCTTTATATTTTCTCTATTTTAGAGATTTATATTATAGAGGTCGGTTGGAGATGGTCTAAGAACATCTCCAACCCCACTTCATTTTTGGTTCTAAAATGGATTATGAGATAAAAAATGATTCAGCCCTACTCTACTATGGAGTGAAAGATGAAATTACTCCATAAATTAGATGAAATTACTCCATAAATTAAATAATAATTTTATTTTTTGTTCATTACTCCATTTTCTACACCAAAATGGATTAGGGTTGTAGTAAACTCAACTCCATAATGGAGTTACTCCATTTTGATGTAAAAAATAGAGTGGTACATTGGGGAGGCTCTAAGGTTTGAAATGTAGAATCTGAAAGTCTGCTGATTCCAATAGATAATTTCGCTATACGGAAAGTTTGGGGCCAAATCGTGAATACGCTATAGATCAAGGACCTATAATAAAAATAATGAGAATTTGGCCATTGCTCCATCGGGTGAACCATGGCGATCCTGAGCACGACGATTCTGGTGACCATGATGACGACGTCGAGCCTGTTATGGATTGATGAGCATAGGCGACATCTCATAGCAGGTTCAGTTTGTGACAGGACACATTACTAATGGTTTTAACTTGTATTAGTTTCATTTTTATCAAGTTAATTTTATGATTTTTATTCATCTTAGGATAAGGATTAGTTTTAACTTTATCTCTGTTTTGGCTTTGCTATATATGTAACTCTTACTCTTTGCTAAGAGAACACAATTTCTATAAACTATTTTCCTCATCTTACTTATCTCTCAAGTTATTTGTAAAGCTCATTCAAGAGTAAAGCATACGAACATTTTCTTCTAAAAAGATTTCTCTTTCTTAACGAACTTCTTCTAAGGCTGTGTATCCCCATTCTTCGGATCCCAAGAAGGGTCTTTAGTTCGAGAATCTATCTGTCCAACCAGTTTTCCCATCTCAGTGGTATCAGAGCAACAAATCCTCAGGACTCAACTATGGACACTCGACAAACTACCGCATTGAAATACATGAACAAAAAATCGAAGACCTACGTGCTTCGTAAACTCAACAAAGTGAAGAGATTCGTAAGGATCTATGTGGTGAAATCTCAGCGCTTAGAGATATAATAGAAAAACACTTTGCTAATTCTCCACCCTTTAGTCAACGTGAAGGAAAACAAGGACAAACATCTTCCGATGTCACAACTTCAGAAACAGAGCAATGATCAGACCGACCCGATCGTTTTCCTCAATACTAGAGCGCAACAAAAAACAGACCATACAAAAAACCAAAACAAGAATCTACCTAACGGTTTATCATCACGACTAACTAAGATTGGGTTCCCTATGTTAGATGGTTCAGCAATCCGAGAGTGGATTTATCTTTGCGAGCAATTCTTCTCGATTGATAGCATTCCACCAGAACTGAAGATTCATCTGGCCTCTCTACATATGACTGACAAATCTCTGCAATGGCATCACGCCTAGCTTGCCAACCGCTACAACATCTTCCCTCTATGGCTAGAATACATTGCTGCACTATCTGATCGCTTCAGCGATCTCTTTGATGACCCATTATCTGAGTTATTCAGCTTGAAAGAAGGTAACGACTCCATTGATGTATACCTAGACAAGTTTGATTGTGTTATGAAAAGAATCACACTTGCTCCGGGTCATGCCTTGACTATTTTCCAGACAAACATAAACCCGCATCTAGCCCTTCATTTTTGCCAATTCAATGTCACGACTGTACCAGCAGCTGCAAGAATAGCAAAACTCCACGAGATCTCTGCTACACACACCGACAAAAATACCTCGACTAGCTTTCAATTCATCTCAAAGATCAAACTTCACACAAAATAAGAATCAATACAGCACACCAACCTCACCTACAACCATGGGGAATCAAAGAAACAAACCACTCCTCTTTAATACACCTCAGGAACGCGTTACTTTCAAAGATATGCAGGAACGAAAATGTAAGGGTTATCAACTTAAGCACCGGCGTTCTGAATTCTTTTTTCTGGAAGCTGATCCAACAGAGTTCGAGGAAGAGATACCTCTAAAAGAGAAAATACGGGGAAAAACTATCGAAGATGAGGACGATAAGGTCCCCATTATCTCTGTACATGCTTTAAATGGATGCCTTACGTTCAACTGCATGCTTTTAATGGGTCAGTACGGAAAGCGGAAACTGCATATACTAATCGACCACGGCAGCACACACAACTTCCTCGACATACAAATAGCCAAAAGTCTCGGCTGTTCTTTGACACCGGTTAGACCAATGTCCATTGTTGCAGCCAGTGGCGATTTGATTACAAAGTACAAATGTAGTACAAATTTAAAACCGAAACAAGAACACTACCATTGGGATTGGGATGCAGTGATCTGGTATTGGGTGGTCAATGGCTCTCTACTCTGGGGTTTTCTCAACCTAAGAATGGAGTTCAACTTTAACAGGATAAAACATGTTCTCTGAGGAACGACACCAAGCGTCTCTAAAGTAGTTACATGGAGCAGTTTAAACAAACTTATGTTGCAGGAACCGCAGCTTGCTCTACTCCACTTACGCGAGATCAACGATACCATGTCCCCTGAACAACCACTTACTCCTGATTTCATCTTCTATCACATCTAATTCAGAAACCCACAACTCGATAAGACTGGATTCCTCAAACACTACTCGATTCCTACAGCGACGTCTTTGACGAACCATCATCTCTTCCTCCACTCCGAGACAGTTTCAACCACAAGATACCACTCAAAACAGGAGCTAACCCTGTAAATCTACGGCCGTATAGATACTCGTCACCTACAGATGGATTCAATTGAAAGATGATTGGCAAGATGCTCACTCAAGGAATCATTCAATATAGCTCCATCCCTTACATCCCCAGTGGTCCTTGTGAAGAAGAAAGATGGTTCATGGCGACTATGTGCGGGCTATAGAGGTTTAAGCAAACAGACGATCAAGGATAATATTTGATACCTCTATTTGAAGATCTCTTAGACGAGTTGGTACGTGCCAATTTTTTTTTCGAAACTAGACTTACTCGTCGGGTTCCATCATCTGCGCATGTCACCGAAGGACGTGTATAAAACAGAATTCAAAACCCATTCTGGCCATTATGAATACCTCGCTATGCCTTTCGGCCTCACCAACGCTCCATGTACTTTTCAAGGTTTGAGGAATCATGTATTTGAACCAGTTCTTCGCAAATTCTTGCTCGTCTTCTTCGACGATATTTTAATATACAGAAACACATGGGATGATCACCTTGTGCATCTAGGCATGGTTTTGGAAATCCTACGTCATCATAAACTTTACCTTAAACAGTCAAAGTGTACTTTTGGAGAAACGAAGATCGAATACCTCGATCACTTCATCCCCTCCGACGGTGTAAGCACTGACCCAACTAAAATAAAAGCAGTGGAAATCTGGCATGTCCCTAGTAACCAAAAGCATATATGCAGCTTCTTGGATCTGCAAACTACTACAGAAACTTTATACAAGACTATAGCATAATAGCACGACCCCTTACTCTGCTTCTTCGTAAAGATTGCTTCTCATGGAGCCCAAAGGCCAACATCGCTTTTCAATCTCAAAAAACAGCCCTGATGACAGCTCATGTCCTTGCCTTACCTGATTTCTCCAAGCCTTTTTGTCGTCAAAACAGATGCATCTCAAACTGGTATAGGTGCAGTACTTATAAAGGATAATCATCCAATCTGCTACATAAGAAGAGCATTAGGACCTCGACATCAGAACCTCTCATTATACGAGAAGGAGCTTCTTGCAGTGGCTCATGCAGTGCAGACGTGAAATGCGTACTTGGCGCACAACTTGTTTATTATCCAAACTGATCAAAAGAGCCTGAAATTTTTATTGAAACAGAAAATCCCAACTCTGTTTCAACACATGTGGATGTCTAAGTTGATGGGTTATACTTTTGAAATTCATTACAAGCAGGGTAAAAAGAACATCTCGGCAGAAGCGTTGTCCTGCGTTGCTGGTTCCCAGCTCCTTCAACTCACATTATCTCAGGTCCATCGTGGTTTTTATGAGGAAATAAAAGCTTTGTGGGAAACCGATCCAGCTCTTAAAAATATTATTGCAGAACTACAGCAGAAAAAGACTCTTCACCGTGCTTACTCCTTCGTCAATGGTGAATTACGTCACAGAGGGAAACTTGTCATAGGAAACGATCAATTAGTCAAGCAACATATCTTCAAATGGCTCAACAATTCAGAAATTGGGGGTCATCCAGGCCGCGATTCAACACTGCAACGCATCAAACTCTGTTATTTTGGCCTAAGATGAGTTCAAAAACTCAGAATTATGTCTGTAGTTGTCCTTTTTGTCAAAAGAATAAGTATGATCTTGCTGCAAAACAGGGTCTTCTGCAGCCACTTCATGTCCCTGCAGGTGTTTGGGAGTCAATCAGTCTCGGTTTTAAAGAATGTCTTTCGCTACTGGAAACACTGCATCCTTGTGGTCATCGATAGGCTAAGTAAAAACGCGCACTTCTTGGGGTTATCACACCCTTATACAGCTATGGATGTTGCCAAGGTGTACATGGATCAAGTTTTTTTCTTACACGGAATGCCTAAAGAAAAAACTAGCGATCATGATCCGACTTTCTTAAGTGAAGTTTGGAGAGAAATGTTTTGCGTGCATGGCGTTGATCTCAACTTCTCTACAGCCTATCACCCTCAATCGGATGGCCAACCGGATTTTACGAAAAAAAATCTGGAGACATATCTTCGGTATATGGTTTCTGATTCTCCACACTCTTGGAGTTCATGGCTTCCCCTTGCAGAATGGTGGTACAACACCACATATCACTCAGATATTCATAGTACTCCTTATGAGATCGTTTACGGTCAACCACCTCTGATTCATATGCCTTACCTACCAGGAGAAAGTTCTTCCCCTGCCATTGATAGACCTCTTCAGAAGCGTGAAGCATTGATTGATGTGATGAAGTTTCACCTCCTATGGGCTGAAAATCAAATGAACCAATACGCAGATTCTCACCGCTCTGCTTGTGAATTTAAAATCGGTGACTATGTTTACTTAAATCTTCAGATGTATCGCCAGCACTCTCTCAAGGGTCGTCACATGCCTCACATGCTCTCACCTCATTACTACGGTCCTTTCTGCATCATCGATCGTGTTGGTTCGCGAGCTTACAAGCTTGACTTACCTCCAACTTCTGCAATACATAATGTATTTCACGTTAGTCAGCTAAAGTTGTGCCCTAACCCTCCAAGCTCAACTCCTACACTGCCACAGTACCTCAATGACGTTGGAACAAGCAAAGAACCTGACCTCATTTTGTAGAATAAGATGGTCAATCGACACAATAAACCAGTCACCAAAGTCATCGTCCAGTGGAAGTGTTCAATACCTCAACATGCAACATGGGAGTTCGACCAAGATTTCGTTGCCAAATTTCCTGATTTTCATCAATGAGGCCAAGAATGTTCTGAAGGAGGGAGTATTGTGACACAACACGTCATTAACGGTTTTAACGGGTTTTAGTTAATTTTATGATTTATATTCATCTTACGATAAGGATTAGTTTTAACCTTATCTATGTTTTGGCTTTGCTATATATGTAACTCTTAAGCTTTGTGATATAGCCTATTTATTACCAATTTCACGCCATGTTATAAATAGGGCCTCTTATGTGTGTTTAGACTATGTTTTAAGGTCTTTACAAGTCCAAGTACGTTTTGAAGATACTTGGAGCTTTTGAAGCATTTAGAAGAGAAGAATCCGTAGATGATCATTGAGAGAGTCGAAGTACAAGACTATCATCGAGCGATGACACTACCTTGGCGTCGGTCGATGTTACATGACCATGATCGATCGATGTTGCACATCTACCATCGATCGACGTTGCAGACAGTCGATTTCAAGCCCAAGTTAGAGACAAGACACAAGATTACAAGATTACCCCTGGACGAGTTTTGACCTAGATTTTAGGGTTTTATATTTATACTTTATGTATGACACCAAAAAAGGGAGGGGAGTACGTGCGGATTGCGAGCGGTGTGCCAGTGGCAGATTTTGTGCACCATCATTCCATTATAGTTTTAGGATTTGTTTAGGGGAGAAGATTCATAACTCCTTAGCGAGATTTGTATTGGAACCCCAATATTTTATCTATGCATTATATTCAGACTATTATTCTTACTTTGATTATGTCTGAGTAGTTATCAACTAGATTTAGGGTTGAATGATAGCAAACATGGATTAACCCAAAAGTATGATTGCTAAGTTAAGTTAATATCCATCAATTTAGTTGTTCTTAATGCTTGCATTATAGAGTAGCTAACTAGGATCTCGAAAGTAGGACATGGACGACTACGAGAGTATGTTTTGTGCCATAATAGACTCCATTGAACTAAGTTGCTAGGCACATGCGAGAGCGGGTCTAATTAGCTTGGTAAAAATATCAAATCTCGTTCACACTTCCTTCTTATTTCACCGTCGATTGACATCAGGACTTATTCGTCAAGCGATGGTCTTTCCTTTTGCTCGCATACGAGAGTTGGAGTTAAAAGGGTCCCTATAATTCATTGAGCTTGAAAACCCTAAATCTAGCATATTTACATTTGCATCTAGTTACACTATTAGCATATTTCCATATTGCATTTGCACCTTCCAATAAGGAATATTTACTTAAATTGATTACCTTTTGCCAATATATATAATCACATATCTTAATCTTTAGAAATAAGAAATCTATTGTGTGTCATTGTTCTCTGTGGATTTGATCCCTAAGTACTACACCTGATCTCTCTTGGCAAGAGTATTGTTTTGTGTGTTAGGATTAAGGGTTAATTTGATAGTTAATTGTTTGGGATATTTATACTCTTGCTATAATAATAAACACACCCATGTCACTTTGCTAAGAGAATACAATTTCAATAAACTATTTTCCTCATCTTACTTATCTCTTAAGTTATTTATAAATCTCATTCAAGAGTCAAGCATACAAACACTTTCTTCTAAAAACATCTCTCTTTCTTAACAATCATCTTCTAAGGCTGTGTATCTCCATTCTTCGGATCCGCAAGAATGATCTCTAGTTCGGGAATCTATCTATCCAACTAGTTTTCCCGTCTCACAGTTTGAAGAAGGTCTTGGGGTTGGGTGACGATCTGAAATCGCGAAGGAACGACGAAGATGAGCTTGAGCAGGATAACCATCGCGAAGATACAAGCATCAAAGCTGAAGAGAAACTGAGAATGATATGAGAGGAGAAAGTAGATATGAGAAGAGAGAAGAGATATGGAAGAGTTGAAATTTAAAACGAAGAGATTAATGGCAATTTTTTTTTGAGGATTCTGAAA
Source organism: Moricandia moricandioides (assembly GCA_905132885.1). Classification (NCBI taxonomy): domain Eukaryota; kingdom Viridiplantae; phylum Streptophyta; class Magnoliopsida; order Brassicales; family Brassicaceae; genus Moricandia; species Moricandia moricandioides. Next base: position 24,954 of record CAJHQQ010000988.1, on the reverse strand, counting down.
AAACAATTGGCTAGTTAGGACACGTGACTTTTAGGATTGAACTAAATTGGATATGAATCAATGGTAGTTTAGAGAGCGGTGTTTTAGTATAACAAAGTGACCATTGTGTAATACTCCCTTTGTTACAAAATGTTATATGTTTTAAGTTTTTTACACATATTAATAAAACATATTAAATTTTAATATTAAATATATATTTTTGTGATTAACTAGTTTCTATAACTTTTAACCAGACAAAGTTAAGTAAATACAATTAATTTTTTAAAAGTTTTCAAGTCACTACTATCACCTAGTAAGAGTCACATTGAAAAGGTAAAATATACATTTTTCAAAAAAAAATTTCTAAAACATAAATTATTTTGTAATGGAAGGAGTAAATTAGATGAAATGTGACCTCACACGTAAATGTTTCAATATTGTTATAGTTATGATTAATTGGAGAAAAAAGAGAGAAAATACACTAAAAGTACCCTAAGAGCAATAATTGATCTATGTTGCAATAAAAAGTCATAAAATTACCTAGTGTATAAATCACTCATATTTATATGTAAATCATTGCAAAAAAAAAATAGTGTACATATGAATCTTTGTATATGTGGATGGCGAGAATTTTGTATACATAATTACATGTACATATAAATATACAAGACCTAGATGTCGATAATGTTTAAATGATATATGACTTAATACTGTCAAATGACATGTTGTCTATAATTTAATAGATGTACATGCACACACAGATATTGAATGCACACACACATGTATATGCCAAATTTGGGATAAATTTGGTTAGTTTAGAATCTGGTTAGGTTAGAGCCTCATGTTAGCAATTTTTTTTTAAAAAGAATGTTAAATTTATTCAACCAAAAAACCATTTGTACAATAAATGTAACTTCAGAGCTTATTGTTCATAATTATAGCTGAAAATAATACAAAACAGAATCTTCTTCTCCTTTATCTTATTGCATTTCTGATAACCTTTTCCACTAGTTGAATCATTTTGTCGTAGAAATTGGATTTTCCCCGTCGTTCCTGTGATTGTGTTCCCGCCAAAGAGAATGCAATATCGCTTGGAAAGCATAGCGGTAAAGGAAGAGATGGATTTTGCCCAGTTGATGATCCATTAATAGTTGAATAACTTCACTCCATTGATTTGTGTAAAGAGGAACTAGCCCCTGAGTGAGTCCTCTCCACACTTCATCTGAGTATTGGCACTGAAAAAATAAATGATCCCTCGATTCCAGCTGAGCATTGCAGAACAAGCAGGCGCTAGAAGCTTGTGGGTTCCATTTTTGAATCTTGTCACCAGTCGCCAACCGATCTTGTATTGCCAGCCACCACATGAACGCATATTTCAGTGTGTTATAGGAGAACCAGATCCATTGACTCCATTCAACTTTATCATGTGTGGCTCGCAATAGCTGCCATGTCTCCTTGGAGTTAAAAATCGATTTATAATTCTCATCCTTTCGGCGCCATAGTTTAATATCATCACCCTGCAACAATCCTCTGTCCTTAATTCTTTGTATCTCCACCTCAATGTTATTAAAAACCTCCACTCGATGGTGCCTTCTCCTGTGAGTATGGATAACCGATTCAACTGTAGCTTCAAGACGAATACCCAAATCAATGCAACCTCCTCACCACACCAAATTAATCAAACGTCCATATGGAGTCCAAATGTCATACCAGAAAGACGTCTTTTTTCCATTTTGAATGGTCACTCCTGAGAGTGTTGTCGCCAAAGGTCTGTATTTTAGTAGTTTCTTCCAGGTCCAGGATCGAAGCGTACAAGTACCCAGCACAGACAAAAATGAGCCTTTCCTGATCAGGTATCTATTTACCCAGTGAACCCACAGAGAATTTGATGAAATGATTTTCCATATTAGCTTGAGACAGGACACTGTGTTCGCTTTTGTAATTGATTTTAATCCCAGACCACCTTCATTCTTTGGTTTGCAGACATCTTTCCATGCTATTTTTGCTTTCTTTTTATTCAGATCAGGATCAAACCAGAAAAATGCAGAACAGGACTCTCGATCTCTTGAATGCATTTCTTCGATAACTTGAAAGCTGAAATCCAGAAATCAGTGAGGCTGTGAATGACCGATCCAATCAATTGTAGTCTCCCAGCAAAAGAAAGGAATCTCGTGTTCCATGATGTAATTTGAGCTCTGATTTTTTCAATCAATGGAATGTAGTCACTACTGTCATTCGTTTTGTCAGTAGTGGAAGTCCAAGGTATCGAACTGGGAGAGAGCCTGAGGCAAAACAGAACTTGTTCAGAATATATTGTCGATCAGATTCCCGAACTCCAGCAATAAACAAAGTAGATTTTTCCATACTTAGACAAAGTCCAGACACTGCTGCGAACTGTGTAAAAGTCTCCAGGATGCCTTCAACTGATCTCTGCTTTCCATCGGAGAACACGAGCATGTCATCAGCGAAACATAGATGTGTCAATCTCAGTCCTTGGCAGTAGAGATGATAACCAAATTTATGCTCCAGCGCAGATTTATCAAGCATACAAGATGGAACATTCTTACAGATGACAAAAAAAAATTTGGAATAAGGAGCAGCCTTTTATCAGTCCTCTTTTGATATTAAAATATCCAGCAAGCTCCACATTAACCTGGACCGAGAAAGAAGCCAGAGTGACACACTTTTCGATCCAAGTTATGTATTTGACCGGGAAACCAAGAGCTGATAGTGTTGCAAGTAGAAAATGGCCACTGAACCGTGTCAAAGGCTTTTGAGATATCTATCTTCAAAGCACATCTCGCTGAAACTGATTCCTTATGTTAGTTTTTCACTAGCTCCGACGCTAATAAGACATTCTCCATCAACAATCAATCTTTCAAAAAAGCTGACTGATTTGTGGATATGAACTTGAGAAGTACCTTTTTTAGTCGGTTTTCCAGTAACTTTGAAATGATCTTGTATAGCATATTGCAGCAAGAGATGGGTCTGTAGTCTCGTATATGCTTAGCCTCTGCTTTTTTCGGAATCAGACCCAGGATTGTGGAGTTCACTCCTTTGGGTAAAAAACCTGTTTCAAAAAAGATCTGAGTGGCAACTACAAAGTCTTTACTTATTACTGGCCAGGAGGCTTTGTAAAACTCATATGGATATCCATCTGGCCCTGGAGCCTTGTTGTTTTCCATTTTAAAGAGTACTTTCCGTATCTCCTCCTCTGTGACCTCGGCTGTAAGCATAGTTTGGTCTGCAATCTCACATTCAAACTTTAAAAGTTCCTTAAGCTCAGCAACTGATGTACCTTGGTAATCAGGAGGTTGATGACCGAGAAACTCTTTAAAATAATTCACAGCCTCTTCTTTGATCTCATCTTGCGACTCTGCCATAGATCCATCATCCTCTGAATTATGTGAATAGAGTTCCTAACCTCTCGAGATTTGGCGGCATTGTGAAAGTGTTTGTTGTTACCATCTCCTACATGGAGCCAATGTAATTTGGCCTTTTGGCTTTGCACCTTCTCTTCGATGGATGATAGGAGAGACCATCTGTTATAAGCTCTAGATTCCTCTTCCATGTTAGCAGTTGTTGGATCAGCTAAAGTACGCTTCTGATATTCACAAAGAATATCAAATGCAGCCTTTGTTCTCTTTGTAATATCACCAACCTGTTCTTTGCTCAACTTTTTTAATGCAGGTTCAGCTCTTTTAGCTTCTTTGATAACCGATACATAGCTGAGGTAGAGATATAAAGTGCAGTTGTCTCAGCCCAGAAGCTCTCTAACAGAGGAAGAAAATCAGGGGATACCACAACAGTGTTGACAAATTTAAATGGTCTCTTAGGTCGCATAACATCTGTCTGGATCTTAATTTTGCACCGAAGATGATCCGAACAACCACCAGCTTTAAACATACAGTGTGCCTATGGGAATAAGGTTCACCAAGAACTATTCATCAATGTATGATCCAGTTTAAATATTTTGATCGGCCATCCGAACAAAACCCCAAACTGGGAGCGATCATACTTTTATGTGAAGAGCGACGGGGCAGCTTTCGAGGAACCCCCGAACGATAGATATCGTGTTCAATGGAGCCCTAGGCTTGGTTAGATTGATTTAGCAGAATAAGTTTTGGTCGCATTGCTAACTAGTAATCTCTCTTCGCTTTGCTCTTTTTTGCAGTCATGCACCCTTGCACGAAGGCCTATCCCGAGGACTTTTTCCTGAACGCGCTAAAGATCGCAGCCCTCAGCCAGGAGAAGTGGTCTTGTATTACTCGCAAACGGATTCGAAGGAATCAAGAACGTATTTCCAGAGGTATAACGCCTGCTTCGTATTTGAGATACTTCTTTATTTCTCCTCTAAGTATTAACGATGTTTTTTTATCGTAGCCGATTGAATATCCAACATCCCGTGCGAGCAAACTCGTGGTCCGAGACTCAAGCTTGTTCCGGAAGAGTTGCTTAGCCGAAGAAAAGAGAAAAAGGGGAAAGGGCAAAAGATGAGAGACATTCTAAATTTCAGCTCGTTGCTCGAAAACGATCTCCAAGGAGTAGATCTTCGGGATGTCAATCCCCTCTCAGTGTTAGACGCTATGGATGCTCAGGCGCCTGTTGGCGATGAAGCAGATACAGGCCTTGGACCGGGCTAGCTGAGGCCCCGATAGTAGAAGAAACCGAGTCGGAAGGCGGCCTGGTCCGTAGAAATTTGAGGAATAGCGCAAAGCGAGCTAGGGCCAAAGACTCGCAAGAAGATGCTCAATCGCCAAAGGATCGGGAAGGCGATCAGGATGCTTCCCGGACCAAAGGAAACGACAATCCTTTGGAATCAGCGAAGGGGTTCGCCTCGGATGAGCAACCCTAGAAGAAGAAGAAGAAGAAGAAGAAGAAGAAGAAGAAGAAGAAGAAGAAGAAGAAGAAGAAGAAGAAGAAGAAGAAGAAGAAGAGAAGAAGAAGAAGAAGAGAAGAAGAAGAAGAAGAAGAAGAAGAAGAAGAAGAAGAAGAAGAAGAAGAAGAAGAAAAGAAGAAGAAGAAGAAGAAGAAGAAGAAGAAGAAGAAGAAGAAGAAGAAGAAGAAAAGAAGAAGAAGAAGAAGAAGAAGAAGAAGAAGAAGAAGAAGAAGAAGAAGTCCACCGAGGAAACTGCACCTACTCGCGAGGAAACCGAGGGTTTGGTCTCCGGTGGTGCTCGCGATGAGGAGCAGGGAGGGGAGGCCCCACAAGTTCCCGAGGAGCCGAACGCTCCTCTTGCCGATGATGTCATACCCCAATCGGCGAAGAGGCGGTTGAGAAGGGGGTAGAGATGCCAAAGCGCGCTCGTCCCCCGTTGTCTCATCATGTAAATTTCCGCTACTCCAATGAGGCAACTCCCTTGGTTAGCAATGCTCATGCCTGAGCTTAAATGCTTCGCCAGGTGAAAGGAGGATCTCGAGATATGCCAGAGGTCAGCGATCTTCTCTTCTCGGAGCTGTATATCGATGCGGCTCGAATGCTCTTCTGGTATGTGGTTTTTCTTCTTTTCTACTTTGTTCGTTTATTTTCTTAGTCTCAGTTGGTCTTATTGCATCCTGCGCAGTCTGAGGGCCGATGGAACCATCTGGTTCAAGAGTATGATCGCGCTCTGAAGCAGACGGTGACCAAATTGAAGGCTGCCGAAAAGGACGCGGCGAGCAAAGACGCCTTCATCAAGAGGAAAGGTGCTGAGTTCCTCGAGATTTCAAAAAAGGCGGTGGAGGAGAGGGATAAGTGGGCTGCTCGCTCTAAGGCCGAAAAGGTGAAAACCACCGAGTTTTCTGCCGAACTGAAGAGAGCCCAGCTGCGAATCGAGAAGCTCGAGCGTAAGAACGCCGAGGTCGTGGCTGTGCGAGATGCTGAAGTGAACCGTCTAAGGGAATCTCGAGTCCATGAGGTGACCCAAGAGCGGCGAGGGTTGTGGATGCCATGAATGCCAAGTGCCTTAGGCGATTCGACGGTATCAGGGAGTACATGACCTGTCGTTATCTCTTCGAGGAGAAGCGCCTCTACCTCAGCCAGACCAAAGGGGCGAGGGATTGCTTGAAGATGCTGAAGGATCAGAAGGGACTTCAGGTTTCGCAGGTAGTCTTAGACTCGCTTTCGGCCAGGGAGGCTGAGTTTCAGCTTGCTATGGAAGAGGCGAGGGTTGGAGATCTCCCAGAAGAGCTTCTTGAGCTATCTCCCTTGGTTCTTCGATCAAGGTTCATTGTTGACGACCCCCCCTCCTAGTTTTGATCAATTCAGGAAGAACGAGGGTACGTTAAACCCTTTGATTGAGGCCAACCTTCGGACGCCTGGCCGTTCCTTGGATGAGGATACCCAAGTCCCGGCTGCTGAGAAGACGGCGGAGGAACAAGCGGTCGAGCAACCGAGGAAGATCCAGAAACTTAGGATTAGACGCGTTTCCGTCTTGTTGTGGTTTCTCCCTTTTTTTCAATGGGAGTTTTTTGTTGTAACACTCGGATTCCGACTTTTATTAATCAAACGCTATTTTCGTCTGATGCTTCATTTATTCTTCCATTTCTGATTGACCGAATTGTCGAAGTTCTCTTAGGTAGGGTAGAAAACGCCTTAGTTTTTGAATTCGGCGATTGGTTATCAACCGTCAACTTGCTCGTTGATCAATTGACCAGACGTCGGCGTCTGCTGGATGGTGGTATAGTACCGTAGGATTGGTCATTTGTTCCTTCAGCGTGGGTTGTCCTCGCAATGTGATCAGGACAGGTGTTTGGTTGGCTAGACCTTTCCTGTGGGATCATTGGAGGCTCCAGCTGTTTGGTAATTTGTTATCATTTACTTGTTTTTTTTGAACGGATTGTGCCTCCGACAAGATCCCCTTTGTGTCCCGCTGAGGGAATCGATCTACTCATAATTCTCTAGGACGAATAGAGATGACCGAAGAGTAAAAGTGGCCGGAATGCGCATTTACTCGGGTTTCTTTTATTTTTGTTATGACTAGACCCGAAGAGGGGCTGCCTACGTACCCCGGAAGGAATTAAGCCTGCTCATAGTTCGTTAAGGAGAGTAGAGATGACCCGAAGGGTGCGTCTACTCGCTGAGTAAACATTTACTCCCCCCTTTTTCTTTTTTCTTTTTTTTTGTTGGGGCTGGACCTTCAAGAAGGCTGCCTAGGTATCCTTTTGGAGGAATCAAGCCTTTCGTAGTTCTTTGGGCCGAGTAGAGATGACCCGAAGAGTACGTCTACTCGGCGAGTAAAAGTGGCTGGCGAGCGCATTTACTCATTTTTTGTTTAGATGGCGGGCAAAAGTTATTGTTGTCATTTGCTCGCCGTTTGTAGTAATTTGTGATACTTGCGTGGGTTGGACGCGTTCCAAGATCGTGGGATTTGCTCTCGAGAATAGGTTTCCAATTTGTAGACTCCGGGCTTGACTATCTCGATAATCTTGTAAGGTCCTTCCTAATTCGTCCCGAGTTTACCGGCTCCCCATTCCTTTGTGTTGTCGAATACTTTGCGGAGAACGAGGTCGTTGAGGAGTAGTGGCCGGGGCTGACCTTTTTGTTGTAGTAGCTAGCTGCTAAGTTCTGGATACGGAGTAGCGCCTGATCGCAGAGTTCTTCTATGATGTCAAGCGCGTCAAGAAGCATGTCACGGTTTATATCGCCGTTCACGGGCAATTTTTCTCGTCGTAAGCTGACAACGTTAACTTCAGCTGGAGACATGGCCTCGACACCATAAGCAAGGGAAAATGGCGTAAGGCCAGTGGCCGTTCGTGGTGTCATGCGGTGCGGCCATAAGACTCCGTCCAGCTCGTCGGCCCATTGGCCCTTTTTCAGGTCAAGTCTCTTTTTGATCCCGTCGATTATAGTTTTGTTCGTTGCTTCGGCTTAGCCGTTCCCTTGAGGATAACGCGGGATCAATGTAGTTAATCTAATCCGCCATCGATCACATAAACCACAAAAGCTGTTGGAGATGAACTGGGAGCCGTTGTCGGTTATTATATCGTATGGGAGACCGTGTCTGCATATGATGTATTTCCACACGAATTTATGGACTTATTTTTCTGTTATGTTGACAAACTATTCTGCTTCCACCCATTTTGTGAAATAGTCGGTCATAACGAGTAGGAAACGACGTTGTTGCGAGCTAGGGAGGGGTCCGACTATGTCCATCGCCCAACGCATGAAGGGGTAGAGGGCCGTCGTTGTACGAAGGAGTTCGGTAGGGCTGTGTATATCCGGCGTGTGTCGTTGGCATTTGTCGCACGCTCGGTCGTACTTTTCGCAGTCCTTCATCATGGTCGGACAGTAATATCCAAGGCTCTTAACCTTGAGGGCGAGTGTGCGTCCGCCGAAATGATTTCCAGCCGCTCCGTTATGTGTTTCGGCCATGACGAGGTAGGTTTCTTCCCCGTTTATACATGTAAAGAGGATTTTGTTTGCTGTCCATCGGTAAAGCTTATTGCTCATCAGAAGGTAGTTGGCGCAGCGTGCTTTGAGTCGTCGGGCTTCCCATTTTTTTGGAAGGAAGGGTGCCATGTGTGAGGAACTGGATGAAGGGTGTGCGCCAGTCCGTTTCCTGTGGCTTGTCGGAGACATGGGATACCATAATATTGACGACGACCTCAGCATCGTCGTCTGAGACTGTTATGCTCGGATGAGGAACGTAGTGTATTGGTATAGTACGTTGGACTTGATCTTTAAGTCTGCTACTAAGGGCGGCGAGTGTTTTGGCACATACATTTTCCCCGCGAGGGACCTTGGTGAGGGTGAAATGCTCAAAGGAACTTGCAAGTCGCTGGACTACTTTGAGATATGTTTCCATGCGGTCGTTCCTTGCGTCGTAATCGCCGTTAAACTGGTTAGCGACGAGCTGAGAGTCACAATAGGCGTCAACACGCACTGCCCCAACAGCTTTGGCGAGTTGTATTCCGGCAATTAGGGACTCGTATTCTACTTCGTTGTTGGAAGCCTAGAAGTCCAAACGGAAAGATTGGCGAATTAGTTCGCTGGTAGGGGATTGAAGTTGGACACCGGCTCCGGAACCCTTAGTCGTCGACGATCCATCAACGTGTAACACCCAGTTGGTGTTTGGCGGGACAAGGTTGCACTCAAGTTCGGGGGCCAGTTCTACTAGAAAATCGGCGAGGACCTGTGATTTCGCGGCTGATCGGTTTTTGTAGGTGATGTCGTGTTCGCTCAATTCAACGGCCCATTTGGAGAGTCGTCCTGACTGATTCGTGTTTTGCATGATGGTCCGGAGAGGTTGGTTTGTCAACACAACGATTGAGTGCGATTGAAAGTAAGGCATGAGCTTCCTTGCTGAGGTGACTACGGTGAGAGCCATTTTTTCTAGCGTGGGATAGCGAGTTTATGCGTCCGCCATTCGCTTACTTGTGTAAAAGATGAGATTTTGCTCGCCTCGATCTTCCCGGACAAGGACGCTGCTGACGGCAGTGGATGACACAGCTATGTATAGATAGAGGATGTCCCCTTCTTCTAGCTTTGTTAACACTTGCGGTGTGGTAAGATACACTTTAAGTCGACCGAAGGCCTCCTCAAAATTGTCGTCCCAAACGAATCTCTTATTTCCTCGTAAGAATCGAAGAACGATAGGCACTTGTCCGTTGATCGGGAGATGAATCGATTCAGAGCCGCGATTCGGTCGGTTAATCGCTGGACTTCCTTGCTATTCTTGGGACTTGGGAGTTCGTGGATTGCTGAAATCTGTTTCGGGTTTGCTTCTATGCTCCTTTGAGTGACGATATAGCCCAAAAATTCTCCGGACATTACCCCGAACGTGCATTTAGCTGGATTGAGTTTCATTCCATACTTGTTGAGGATGAGAAAGCATTGCTCCAGGTGCGCAAGGTGATCGTTTGCTCGTAATGATTTGACGAGCATGTCATCGATATATACTTCCATCGTGGTGCCAAGTTTCTCGGCAAACATCTTGTTAACGAGTCGTTGGTAGGTCGCGCCGGCATTTTTGAGACCGAAAGGCATGACTTTGTAACAGTACGTACCACGATCGGTGATGAATGCAGTTTTCTTGCGGTCATCTGGATGCATCATGATTTGGTTATGTCCAGAGAAAGCATCCAATAAGCTAAGTAGCTCGTTACCGGAGGTGGATTCGATTAAGCGGTCGATGTGTGGGAGCGGAAAACTATCCTTAGGGTAAGCTATGTTGAGATCGGTAAAATCGACGCAGCCACACCATTTGACATTTTTCTTACGGACGACGACCGGGTTCGCAAGCCACTCGGGGTATCGAACCTCGGAAATGAAGCCGGTCAAAAGTAGGCGATCGACTTCGTCGTTTACCGCCTTAGCACGTTCAGGTCCGAGCTTTCGTCGTTTTTGGTGTACGGGCTTAAAGGTTGGATCAACGTTGAGTTCATGCATTGTCACGGCTGGGTCGATCCCTGGCATGTCGGTTGTTGTCCAGGCGAAGGTTGAGACGTTGTTCGTGAGGAAAGAGACGATGTGATCCTTTTGGTCGTCGGCTAAATAGGCTCCTACTCTGACCATTATGCTCGGATCGGCGGGGTCGATGCCGACTTCGACGATTTCTTCTTTGAGAGGATAGAGTTTCTCAATCGGTGGAGCCACCATGTCAACGTGAGGGTTAGACCGACGAGCTTTGACTTCGTTTACCAGTAGGTCGCGGGCTGCGAGTTGGTCACCGCGGATCGTGAGAATGCGACCATTGGTTCCAGGGAACTTGATACATTGATGGTAGGTGGAAGGGATTGCCTTCATAGAGTGGATCCAAGTGGTTCCGAGGATCACGTTGTAAGGCGCACGGACGTCAATGATGGAGAACTTAACGTGTCTGGTTACTCCGTGAATAGATACATCGAGTCGTAACGTGCCCAACACTGTCTCGGATGGCCCACTGAAGCCTGTAAGTGCTCTAGTGGATGGCTTAATGCGACCGGGATCGATGCGCATTTTATCCAAGGTCGCTTTGAAAATAAGATCCACCGAGCTGCCGGTGTCGATGAGTATCTTGGTTACTTTGCAATCGCCGATTTCGAGTTCTACGAGGAGGGGATCGTTGTGAGGCATGTGAACTCCGGCCAGATCCGCTGCGGAGAAAGTGATCTAGGGATCATTTTCCGGGAAGGATGGCCAGTTCTTTTCGGTGGTGGCTTTGCGACGAAACTCTTTGACGGAACAAACCGAGTTGTCGCAGGGCGGAGATCCACCCATGTTAACGCTCAGTCTAGTCCCCTGGATGTCTGACGGGGTGTTCCACGGGGGATATGGTTGTTGCGGAGTTTGTGAAGTTTAACCCGGAGATCGGGGATGGTTGAGTTTAAATTACCGTGGAGATCCGGTGCTTTGGAGTTAAGTGTTGCTCGTTGATCGGTAGGATCGTGATCGGTTTGTTCGCGGAGATCTGTGACTTTGGAGTTAAGTTTTGCTCGCAGATCGGTAGGACCGTGATCCATTTGTTTGCGCAGATCCGTGACTTTGGAGTTAAGTTTTGCTCGCAGATTGGTAGGACAGGGATCCATTTGTTCGCGCAGATCCGTGACTTTGGAGTTAAGTTTTGCTCGTAGATCGGTAGGACCGTGATCCACTTGTTCGCAAAGACCCGAGACTTTGGAGTTAAGTTTTGCTCGCAGATCGGTAGGACCGTGATCCACTTGTTCGCGCAGACCCAAGACTTTGGAGTTAAGTTTTGCTCGCAGATCGGGTTTTTTGTCGTTAGTCGACCGAGGACTGTGTGAGCTAAGGCTTTTCGTTTGAGCACACTCTGAAGATCTTCGTGAGGTGGTTCCCCGTTCGGGGGCGGCGAGGAAGAGCCGGTGAGTATGGTGAATATCTTTCGTCAGGATTTAGGTTTGTCGTCGTCGGAGGACGAATTACCATCCTGGCGAGAGGTGGCCGGTTCAGATCGTCGTGGGGGCTCTGTGTCTTGCTTGCGCTGGGGATGCTTCTTTTTGTCTTTGTTTTTGGACCAGCTCTTATTTCTATTTTGTTGTTTTGGCCTGGCGGGATCGATATTTGTCTGACCGTTAGAGAAGGCCGCAAGCAAGAGTTCGTGTAGTTGCTTGCACTCCTTGGTATCGTGCCCTTTGACTTTGTGGTAGTCGCAATACTTGTTTTCGTCGAAGGTCGTTTGGGGGACGTTGGGCGTACCTGTTCTTGGAGGGATGACTTTCCCATCGCCGTCCCTTTCCCAAACGTTCCATCCTGGTTCTCGTACGACCACCGCGGTCCCGGAGGCCTCATCTACCGCGACAGTGTAGACGACGGATTTTTTCTTGTCGCCCCTGGCGTAGGGCGCGTGTTGTCTTGGCTCGAGAGGCGCATCTGCGGATTTTGTAGTCGTCTGCTTGACCGCATTTTGTATCGTGTAGAACGCGCGTTTATCTTCTTCGAGCATAATAAAGTTTTTGGCGAGATGGAGAGCGTCTTGCAGGGAAACGGTGGGGTGAGAGTAGAGGTTTTTGCGGAACTCGGAGTTGATCCACAGTGTATGTCGCAGTGCTTTGACAGTGGTTTTGTCGTTAACGTGAACCCGTGAGACGACTTGCTTGAAGCGTTCCATATAATCTTTCAGGCTTTTGGAAGAGCCTTGGGACATCTTCCACAGGTCGGAGATGGAAGCCCCGTCTCGGGTGAACATGACGTAGTGCTTCAAGAAGGCGGCGGAAAGGTCGTGGAAGTTATCGATAGACCCTTCTGCGAGCCTGTAGAACCACGTCAGAGCCGGTCCAGAGAGGCTCTCGATGAAGAGTTGGCAAGAGCCAGGGTCCTTCTCTTCGTCGCTGAAGTGGGCACGAGCGACAACAATGTTTAATGTTGTCATATGGTCGGTGGGGTCCGAGTCACCGTTGTACGGCTGGATAGGAGCTTCTCCGTTTGTCGGATCTTTACGTCGGTAATCCGACGAGTGAAGGGGTTGCGGAGGGTGGCTTCGAGGAATCGTTCGATTTCCAGGGCCGAACTAGTCACGCGATGGATTATGGAGTGTATGTCCCGGAGGGAGTGCTAAAGTTGGGCTATCTGTTGGCTCGTCGTAGGGTCTGAGGAGTCAGGCGCTAGATCTGGGCCGGTGGTTGCCTGGTCCGACGGAATGGTGGCTGCCTGTTTGGGAGCGCCGGTAAGAGGGTTGACAAAGAAGAGCTGGCGGCGGACTGTAGGTGGCTTACTCGAGGTCCCGATAGGAGGGGACAAGGCCGCAACAAGGATATCGAGGTGTTCATTCGTCGCCTTTTGTATCTCGTCCTGTTGAGCGAAACGGGCCAGGATGGTGTCCATGATTTCGGTCATGGTTGGTGCGGCGATGACGGGCGCTGCGCGTTCGTCTGCAGTAACTTTGTCGGTGTTCATCGTTCAAGACGGAACGTTACTTCAGCTGGGCCCCACGGTGGGCGCCAAATGTTAGATCTGAGTTGGTCGGGCGAGTTTGATAAAGATCTAGTTTTATTTGTGGGCTTACTACAAAGATGTTTTGTGACTTGAAACTGATCTTCTTATTAATTTCTGATGATTGATAAAGGATTCTCTTAGGTTTACAATATTATTTTCTCTCAGAAAAAACCTCCTCCTTTGGCTGTGCCCTTTCTCCTCTTTTATAACTCCTGTTGAGTCATGTTCGCCCTAGCACGTGGTTTGCTTCCTGATTGCCCGTGCTTTTTCGTGGGCCGACCAACAGCTCGACGCGTGCTAAAACGGACTTGGCTTTGCCAGCTCGCCACGCCGAGCTCACGTCATGCTACAAACGTACGGTTTGTACGACTAGCTCTCTATCGGCTTAGGGCCAAGCCTTCGTCCCTTACTCACTGTAGGCTTACACGTTTTTCCTGATGCCCGAGTTTCCTGGGCCGACTTTTCACCCGATGGGCCTTGAGGAGGGATGTAATCCATCTCCAACACCTTAAGTGAACAAATCTTTGGAGGAAGTGTCTCAGACGTAAAATCAGCCAAATCAGCTTGGATATACTGTACACAAAATACAAAGGAGATCCAAAACCTTCACAAACCAGGTTACCAAGGTTAAGGGAACGTTTTGGAGTCTTAAGAAAACAAAGAAAAAACAATAGAGAATTCATGAAGAGAATTATTGTACTAAACAAGGAGATTAAGTAGTATGGACATAACTTCTTCATAATAACTTCTATGATATTGATTCAACTTTAGGGTGATTATCCACTGATTTATGAGTCCAAATCAAGTTTCTCATATCTTGATTCATTATGTTTTGATTAGTACAACCCTTAGTTGGTGTAATTGAGAAAGCAAAAGATCTAAAATCACTAACCTTACAAGATTTATTAATGCACTACAAATGCACGTAAACAAACTTGAAGAGAGAGAAGAACACAGTAGGGAGCATTTTATGCAAGATTCAAGAGAACTATTCACAACAGTCAAGGAACCAACCAAAATATTCAAGATTCTGATGATCAAGAAAGAAAGCCGAGATGGTGCAACTATTGCAAAAAGGATAAACATTACGAAGATTATTGTTACTACAAAGAAAAGAAATCAAGTGATGATCAAAACACACAACCAAAATCGAAAATAGAATGTTTCAACTGTGGAGAGGTTGGACATATATCTAGGCAGAGAAAAAAATAAAAGGAACCAACAGGCTTACTGTGGGAACAGAAATTCACATAGAAAAATTTGTTACCAGAAGAAATCGTACCTTTCCTTGAGTTCCGGATTCTCTCCGAGAGCCAACGACAAGTGATCGAATAAAATGCGGAAAATATGAAAAGAGAACAATTTTTTTCCAGAAAGACGTAGATCTTTATTTTCAATTTGCGTATACGCGTTCCAGAATCAAAACATATTGGAAGTTCATCTGGAAATAAGATTACAATGAAAATCAAATAACATAGGCAATAAAACCTAGCTATGTTTGATAGCAAAACCACCTATGTCGAGAAGTCCTATCTAAGCCGCAGCTCGTTTAACAAAAGAAAAAAAAAGATTCAAAAAGGGTTTTGATTGATTTAAGACTAGACATTATGAAAGGCTGCCTACGTACCCCTTTCGAGGATCAAGCCGAATATAGTTCAATTTACAAGGTTTGAACATGTGATCGAACTGCTTTTGCAACTTCGTTTACTAATCGAGTGCAAAACGTAGAAAACTAAGCATGTCCAAAATAATGCCTAAGGTTTCTAAGTGCAGAGAATTCTAAGCATAAAAATTGTTCTTTTTCTTCTCTGCCTCAGATGTGCTTATATACGCCTCTAGAGTCAGCCACCTTTTCTTATCTCTTCGAGATTCGAGTTTATCATTTTGTGGAGATCTTTCCTTATCTTCTCAGAGTTCATTTTTATCTTGTAAACTTCAAATTTATCCTCTTCTTCCATTTTTCTTTACCCAAATCGAGTAAATCTTCAATGTACTCGTGCCTATTCTCGTTTCAAATCATAAGTGGGTTTTTATCGGGTTTTGGACATTTTTTGCCATTTTACGACTTAAATGTTTTACTATTACATTCGGAGAAATAGATGATCCTACAGAACAATGGAAATAAATCATTTAATCGAGAACACAGTGTGTTAAGTTAACATTATCATGTCTGACGATTGATGCGAACTTTTACGAGAAAACAAGTATTTTTTTACGTAAAATCTCAACTGAACTCCAATTAATATGAAACAAAAAAAATTCAATCGAGATTCAAAAGAGAGCACAGTAAGATCCTGACTTAGCGTCAGAGGCGATGTGAAATTCTATGTGGTGATGAGACATGTTGTGTGGCAATGAGAGCTCATGTGTGGAGATGAGAGATCGTGCGTGGCGATGAGAGAGATTTGGGGAGATCAGGAGGAGAGAGAGGGGCTGTGTGGCAATCAGGAGATATTTGGGTCGATGAGAGATTGTTATGGGGGAGATGAGGGAGCTCGGGGCGATGAGAGAGTGTTGTGGGGGCGATGAGAAATCTTGTGTGGCGATGAGAGGCTCTGTGAGGCGATCAGCGACTCTAGGTGGCGATGAGAGGCTCTGTGAGGCTATGAACGAGTGTGTGAGGCGATGAGAGCTTTGTGTGTGGCAATGGGAGAGCTTGTGTGGCGATGGGAGTGAGCTAGAGGACTGGTGATCCTTTCTTCCGTTCTCATTCTCTCCGTTGATCGCTTCGTAGACTTTCAGAACTACTTTTTTATGTAAGTTTTTCTGCAAATATTTCCCCAAAGTTGTTTTATGGAAGGTTACCTCCTAGATTTTCCTACGAGGTTATTCCGTGGAAAATTTTCGATCTTTTTTCTTATGGAAAGTTGTTTCACAAAATTTGTTAAAAGATCGCAAGAACGCTTTTTCGATCTTTCATGTTTGGATAGAAGCTCTTTCATTTCTTTTCCGGGATGAAATATACGAAGTTTGCTCTCATATCCTTTTCTAATAGGCTCGGTTTATTCAATGTAGTTCTTTCGACAGTTATGACTCATATTTGTTTAAGGTATATTTTCTAAGGAGATTTTAGCCGTTGATTTGCAAGGATCGATTTTGACCCCAACAGTTAACCCCCATATCGTAGTATTTTATGTATAATTCGTACGAGGTAGTGATAGCCATGTTAGGTGGAATATGTGGCTAAAAGGTTCGTCGCGAAATCGTTTTTTTTCTTCCGAAAGTTGAAGTGGTTGGCTCACTCTTCTTCCTCATAAGAGTGGAATGTGATAAGAATGGGGATGCGCCTTATGTGCCTACGTACCCCTCTTGAAGGGATCAAACCTTTTGTAGTTCATTGTGGAGTTAAGATTCTTACGACATGTTTTCCAGTGGGACCTCTATGACATAGTTATGCATTATGTGGAGATTTTGAGTATGTTGCTGCCAAAGGTATTTTATATTCGACCTTTCTTGGACTCGAGACTAGCCTCATAGGTTGTTTGTTTTGGATTTATAAAATCATAGGTTATCTCCTTTAAAAAACTCAAGTATTGGCGGAGATACAAGGAAAGAGTATGAGTTGTCATCTTATTTCTATCGTTAAACGAATCGTTATACTTGTCGCTGTGTAAGATTAGAATGCTCGAAAATTTATGGTTTGCGGAGTCTCATAAACGTAAAGCAAAGGGACATATTTTGAAATCTCGTATAAGTTTGTTGATACTATGCCTTGAGATGTGTAAGACCAGTATGTTGGGTTTAGTGCAAGACTTAGGCTTACTATCGGTTTAGAGTTTGCGATGAGTGTTTAGGCTTAAATCACTTGTTACGGTTTCAACCGTATCTTGTCATAATATTGAACTCTTCTAAAAGTTCTCGGCTTATGCGACTTGCATCCATCGAGAACCGAATATCTCTCCAAAAATTTTGAACCGACTTCCAAACAATTTTGAAGTTGTCTGGAAGTAATGACCATTAATTTTGGATTTTTTATAGCGCGCTATTATCCTTGTGTCGAAATTCTGAGAGCTGATCTTTGTGGAGGGATATGGCTAAGTCTGTTTAATATGTTGGAGTTTATCAGTTGTGATCAGCAACAAACGGAATGGTAAGTGTTAGTGAGCTTACCATTTGAGTTTGA
Organism: Moricandia moricandioides; assembly: GCA_905132885.1. Classification (NCBI taxonomy): domain Eukaryota; kingdom Viridiplantae; phylum Streptophyta; class Magnoliopsida; order Brassicales; family Brassicaceae; genus Moricandia; species Moricandia moricandioides. The sequence continues at coordinate 7,501 of CAJHQQ010000988.1, read as the reverse complement.
GACTTCGCGAAGGATGTATTTAAGTAGATGTTAGTGCGTATGTCTGTTCGATTTTCTGAGATGGAACCTTCATCAAGGAAGGTATTTTACGCTGAAAGCTATTTCTTCCAGCGTTAGTGAGGTCTCGCGGTAGTAAAGACGGGATTTTTCTTTTGAGTAAAATTGTACGCTGGGACAGGTAGGTTGGTATGGCGCAGCGTACGATTTTGGTGAATGGTCGATCGAGAACTTTGATGATTCGTAGAGACCTGTTCTTGGATTGATCAAGAGTTTCTTTCGATCGCTTCTTGAGACCAACTTCTTGTTAGATGAATAGAATCAAATATTTCAACGCCATAAGCAAAAGATTTGTTTTATAAATCAAAAGTGTCCAACAAAAGTAATAAGAGAGTTCCTTATATAGGACTCGTTAGACCATCATTAAAATCCAAAACCTAATAGCAAAAGGAATTATTAGATAAAAGCAAAACACATAAGAAAAAAGAAATACTCCTAAATGGAAAGTTAGGTTCACGCCAATGTACTAGATACTGCTGCATCAGGACTCCCCGGGTGAGAAGGATTCGACCTTGAATCAGAACCGTTGGCACCAGTAACATAACGAGAGATGTACTTGACATTGAAAACATCTGAGGTGTTTATATCATGTTGAAGGCGTAAATGGTACGCATTGTCTTTGATGAGTTCCAATACTTCAACATGACCAATCTTCTTTGACTTGAGCTTGTTGTAGGCACGAGTGGGAAGTCTGTCACGAGTAAGATAGACCCATACAAGATCGCCGACGTAAAAAACCAGCCGACAGCGATGTTTGTCAGTGGCCTTTTTGTACTTTGTAGCGGCTGCTTCCAAACGTGCGTGTGTGGTCAAATGTAATTGAGCAAGGGACTCAACAAATATATCAGAAATTCCCTGCGAACGAGTGCGATCTGGAAGAGTTGTAAGGTCGACCGGTCCACGCGGAATGGTACCATAGAAGATTTTAAAAGGACAGAAATCCATACTCCTATTCGTAGCATGATTATGGGTGAATTCCGCCTGAGGTATCTTAGAGTCCCATGATCGAATGGCATCACCTACAAGACACTTGAGGAAATTACCCAAAGTACGGTTTGCAACCTCTGTTTGCCCATCGGTTTGGGGATGGTAAGCGAAAATCATTTCAAGTGTAGTTCCCAAAAGTTTCCACAACGAACGCCAAAAGTGACACATAAAGAGAGAATCACGATCAGAAACAATAGATAAAGGCAGCTCATGAAGTTTTTATATTTCCCGAAAGAAAAGTGTAGCCACCTGCATAGCATCGGTCGTCTTCTTGCATGGAACAAAACAAACCATTTTTGAAAATCGATAAACAAAAACGAAGATCGAATCAAAACCTTTTTGAGTTTATGGAAGGCCAACCACGAAATCAATACTGATATGCTTCCGAGGTTGCATAGGTATTGGCAATGGCATATAGAGACCAGCGTTAGTGGCGCGTCCTTTTGATTGTTGACAGACGACACAACGTTCCACGAACTGCTCGACATCTCGACACAAAGAAGGCCAGAAGTAAGATGACGAGACGAGATTCAAGGTACGATCGCGTCCCACATGACCTTCACGGTGTAGCTCGAAGAGGAGTTGTAGGTGCAAGCTGGAGTCTGGAATACACAACTGATTACCACGGAAGAGGAAGTCGTCATGTATGGAATAGTCCGAAGAAGCGACGCCTTGGAGAATGATATAGCCTATTTATTACCAATTTTATGCCATGTTATGGAATCCATTAGGGTCTATTATGTGTGTGTAGGCTATGTTTTAAGGTCTTTACAGGTCCATGTACGTTTTGGAGATATATGGAGATATTTGGAGCTCTTGGAGCATTTAGAGGAGAATACTCTGTAGCTGATCTTTGAGAGGGTCGAAGTACAAGACTTCCGTCGATCGATGGCAATATCCTCACGTCGACCGATGTTACATGAACAATATCGATCGATGCTGACCACTTGCCATCGATCGATGACCAATTCGCAGACAACCAATTTCAAGCCCAAGTTAGAGACAAGACACAAGATTACAAGTTTACCCGTGGACGATTTTTGACCTAGATTTTAGGGTTTTTATATTTATACTTTATGTATGAGAAGAAAGGGAGAGAGTAGACAATATAAGTACGGAGACGTACGAAGACGTACGGTGCTAGGTTCTTGAGTATTCTATTTAGGGAGAAGATTCATAACTCCTTAAGGATATTTGTATTGAAACCCCAGTGTTTTATCTATGCATTATATTCATATTATTATTTTTACTTTGATTATGTCTGAGTAGTTATCAACTAGATTTAGGGTTTATTAATGGTACTGATGGATTAGCCAAAGAACAGAATTGTTAGGTTTATTATTAAATCTATTATTATAATTGTGTTTATTGTTTTTGTTCTATAGTATCTAACTAGAACCCTGATAATAGGATAGTTAGGCGCAAGCGATAGCATGGTCTACTACCGAAATTTATTCTATTGAGCTAGGTTTCTAGAAACAAATGAGAGTTAATTTAGTTAATCTAGTGAAGTTATCCAATTTGGTCATAAAGCTTGACTCAAGAAACCATCGATCGATGCAAGATCATTGCCATCGATCGACGGTCATTCTGTGTCAATAAGCGAGAGCTGAGACATTGCACTTAGTCAATAGATTAGACTTGCAGCGAGAGCTGGTCGTCTTTTACATTAGATATCGAGTTTTGTGATTAATACCCCTAACTTCTATCTTCTATAATCCACTTGCCTGAAACCCTAGATCTTGCATATTTACATTTACATCTAGTTAGTTTATAATCATATTTCCATATTTACATTATTAGCATATTTCCTTATTTACATTATTAGCATATTTCCATATTGAATCTACACTCTATAATAAGGAACATTTCTTTAGACTGATTATTTGTTACCAATATATATATAATCACCTAGCTTAACTTTAGGAATAAGAAATCTACTGTGTTCCATTGTTCTCTGTGGATTTGATCCCTAAGTACTACACCTGATCTCTCTTGGCAAGAGTATTATTTTGTGTGTTAGGATTAAGGGTTAATTTGATAGTTGATTGTTTAGGATATTTATACCCTGCTAGAACAGTAAACAACACGCATGTCAAATATGGCACCGTTGCCGGGGAACATTGATCACAAGGGTTTGGTCTAGGTTTGTTTTACTTTCAAGTTACTTATTTTCTTTTCCTTAGTCTTTCAGGTGCATGCAAAAGAGTACCAGGAGAAATAAAGGACAATAATTACTATTCTCAAACCCGCAGAAACTCTAACGTAGAATTCGCAAAGAAAGATGACAAGCATCGATCGACGACAAGCATCGATCGACGACATACATTCAGCATCGATCGACACTTCTTTACGGATAGCATCGACCGGCATCAGAACTTTAGCATCGATCAACAACATCTCATCCACATCGATCGACGACAGCAGACGAGTTCAGATGGTTGCGCCTATAATTGTGGTTCAGAATGAGAATGGAGACTTGCATGACCTCAACGGTCATCTGCGTAATGCAGCAGGTCAAAAGATAGACGATCAGGGGGCTGTAATCCATGATACAGAAGCAGAAGCAGCGCTGTAATAGCTCAACCCGAAGTTAACTCCCAAGCTTCTCAATGAACGCTGGCTGACTACAACCGTCTAGACCAGTTCTACGCCAACAGATCCGCCATTCGTCCTCCAGCTTTTCAGAGAAACGATTTTGAGATCAAGCCCGCTTTCTTCAAACTTGTAGCGCAAACACCTTACCATGGGTTACGACATGAGCACCCTATGGATCATCTGGAGCGATTTGAGGATCTAGTGACTGCTATTAAAGCCAATGGAGTCCCTGAGGACTATCTTTTCTGTAAGCTCTTCAAGTACTCACTTGCTAGAGAATCTTCATATTTTCTTAAGCAACTACCACCAGGTTCCCTGACATCATGGAATGAGATCAAAAACACTTTCTTGCGTAATTTCTTTGATGACGCAAGAGCAGAGGATTTGAGGAGCAAGATTGCTACTTTCTCACAAGAACCTTCAGAGTCTTTCAGAAACTCGTGGATCAGATTCAAGTCCTACCAGAGGTATTGGATTACAATATCAGATGGCTCTAGACACAGCTAGTGAGGGAAACTTCAGCACCATAAGCACTGAAGAAGCTACAAGATTGATTGAAACCTTGCATCCACCAGTAGCACCAAGAACACCGATTTCGAGAGAAGGAAATCAGCTCCAGCTGTGAGCAAGGAGCAAATTGAAGAGGTTAAGGCAAAACTTGATAGTGTTCAGAAATTTCTCAAGAAGCAAGTCACTTTTGAGGACGTGGAAGCAATTGAGTTTGGAGACAATGAGTTTGATGAAGAAGATGTAAACTACATTGATGGGAATGGTTTCTAGAGACAAGGGAATTCAGGCTTCAACAGGAACTCCTATGGTACTGGTCAAAGGAGTAACTTTTACCAGAATTCGCAGTGAAAGCCTTTCAACAACAATATGACATGGATCTGCCTACTACTAGAATACTCCTCCAGAAATTCAGGAAAGCAAGATTGAAGCGATGGTTGACAGAGTTTTAGAGGGACAGCAGAAGATGACTGTGGATTTCAATGGGAAGATAGATGGTCTGTACCTCAACCTCAATACCAAGTTCGAAAACCTTAGCACTCATGTGAAGAAATTGGAGAATCAAGTGATGCAAACAAGTGTGACCATTAAGAAACATGAGACCTTGATCAAGGAGAAAATCGAGGCTGGGCAAAGACACCACGTCAATGCTTTGATTGATGATGATTTCTGGTAGGAAGTCAAGAGAGAGAAGCCCCAAGATATCAATTTTCATGTGGAAAATTCAGCTTCACTCGGCAATGCTAATACGCATCGATCGATGCCAACCGGTGAGAATCGATTAACGGTGAAACTCACAGAATCAGTGGCTTCGTGTGAATCGACTAACATCGGTCGACACTGTCTCCGTAACATTGATCGACACTGTCTCCGTAACATCGATCGACAGAGGGACAGAAGAATCGATCGACAGTACACACATGGCATCGATCGACAGGAGAGAAATCCATTACGGCTACCGAACCTAAATGCGAGCTTGTTTGTACGTCCAACCATGACAATTTCTGATCAGAATACAGACACATCTGAAGCTATGGATACTGATAGATAAGATGAGGGACATTCAAAAAGGAGACAAAAGATCCCCAAACATCGACGAAGAGAAGCCAATGAAAATGAGATAGATAACTTTGCTAAAAGAGTTTTTAAAATTCCTCTAGATACCTCTTCTGATGAGGCCTATTATACTCACAGATTGTGGATGTTTTTCAGGGAAACAAGGGAGACATATTATGATATAGAAATAATGTTCAATGACCATAGGGAGAAGATGAAGCAGAGGACCTGTCTAAAGAAGAAAAGTGATCCTGGAAAATTCGTGGTTCCATGCTTCATCAAAGGAAACAAATACCCCAACGCCCTTTGTGACACTGGATCCTTAGTAAGCATTATGCCAAAGTCAATGGAAGAGGAGCTGAACCTAAAATGGAACCTTCCAACTATTCCTTTACATTCGTAGACTACTCAAGAGTGAATTCAAGAGGGATGGTAAAAGATGTTCCAGTGCAGATCAATAATACTTTGGTCCCAACAGACTTTCATGTGATGGACATCATGATAGATTGGAACTCTTCTCTAATACTTGGGAGAGCATTCATGGCTACTGTGGGAGCCATATGCAATATGAAGTTAAACAGGTTATATCTATCTCTAATTGATCAATATATTTTTTTGGGAAAATCACATAAAAAACCTTGAAAATGGCACACACTAACACTTTAAACATTGAATTTTTTTGACTATCACTTTAAACCTTCAAACTGGTATTTGTATCACAAAAAACCTTCAACTTGGCTTTCTTGTTCATCAAGTAAAAAGTTAACATGTCCAACAGGTAAAAGTGATGATGTGTAGGTTTTTTTTGAAAAAACAATAATTATTTAATTATTAAAATAAATAAATAAAAGTTTAGAAAATTTAATATAAAATCACAAAACTAAAATAAACATTCAGAAAATTAAATAAAATTCAGAAAATAAAACAAAATTTAGAAAATAAAATAAAATTTCAAAAATAAACTAAATTAAATTAAAATACAGAAAATTAAATGAAAATTGAGAAATTAAAAGAAAAGTAAAAAAAAGCACAAAATTCAAAAAAAAAGAAGAAAATTCTCAAAAAAAATTTAATTACAAGATTTTTTAAAAATAGATTTATCATCCTTGACAATAACAATTTCAAAGATATCACTGATGGTGAGATGGTTTCTCACATAATCATTAACAATGACAATTTTGACATATCTTTAACGATAATTTCCGACATCATCGTTAAAAATGATGGTAGATATGTCAATAACGATGTTTTTGATAATCATCATTTAAAACAGTAAGATATGTCAAATTTTTCTAAATGATAGATAATGTCAAAGTTTTTAATGATGATGTTGTAAACTATCGTTAGAGTTATCTCAATGATCAAACTATCGTTAGAGATATGTTAAAAACATCACTATTAATAGGATATGTGAGAAAACCAATCATCGTCATCAGTGATATGTTTGAAATTGTTATTGTCACGATGATATGTTTGTTTATTTAAAATAATCTTGTAAATTAAAGAGAATTTTTTTAAAAAATTTGTGATTTTTTTCTTTAACTTTTGTTTAATTTTCTAATATTGTTTTAATTTTCTGTATTTTAAATTTAATATTTTTGAATTTTTTTGAAAATATTTTTAAATTTTAAATTTTCTAGTTTTTTATTTTTGAATTTTATTTTAATTTTTTCTTTTTCACGTTAATTTTTTGTTTTTTTTTAATTTTCTTTTTGATTATTTATTTATTCTTTTTTATTTTTAATTAAATAATTATTATTTTTTTAAAAATAAATAAACAATCATCATATTTACCTGTTGTACAGGTTAGACGAACAAGTAAGCCAAGTTGAAGGTTTTTTGGGATACAAATAACACTTTGAAGGTTTAAAGTACTAGTCATAAAAGTTCAAGGTTTAAATGTCAGCGGGTGCCACTTTCAAGGTTTTTTATGTGATTTTCCCTATATTTTTTTATGAACCTGTCAAAAATAAGAACATCGCTACCCTGATTGAATTGTGCAATGATGCAGAACTTATGGCCACATGTTTCTGCAATTACGAGTTCGTTGAGGAATCAGAAGAAGGAGCATCTATCGACACTCAACAAAATCCATTGATCGACAGCCATACCGTTCAACAATCGATCGATACCCACCCTATCGCATCGATCGACACTCAAACATCCGAGCAAGCCCACATCCACCATGGCGATTTCAGTTACAACACTGCCTATCTCAAATATGACGAAGATTACAGAGAGGAAGAAACAATTGAATACTGAGGGATTCATCAGCAGAACGCGAAAAGGAATATTG